>JABVXU010000572.1:0-34032 GCA_013365365.1 Cruorifilaria tuberocauda
GCTATACAAGGATTACTCACAAACTCTGACACATTCTATCTTCTTGCTAATTATAAAATTTTAATTCCTCCTACAGCTCTTAAATATGCGCCGATTATATGGTCGCTGTATTGATCGATTTATTTATAATCTGTGATGAAGTCAGTGATATCTTTCGAAAGTTTGAAATACGTGTTTTATCCAGATTTCTGTCTTTTCATATGTTACCATGAATTGATCATCGGAAAAGCAACTAGTAATCTCACCGTAGATATCGCCTTCAATTATTTCTAGTATTGGGATGAAATCCATTCATGCAATATGACAAATACGCTACGCGTCAGTTCGTCGATTTCCATTCCTTCATTTCTTTTTGTTAATTTAATTTATCCTTTCATTTTGAAATCACATCCTATTTGTGCGTGCGCTTCTCATAGACTTCGTAACACATTCGTAATGACAAAGATAAATTCTGTCTTCTTGCAACAGTCTGTATTGCCCTATCGAAGGTCTGTACTCATTTTGATTATCTATTCTAGCTTTTCTGCTTAAAATCATACCATATATTTATATTAATATTTACAATGAGATCATTTCGGATATACGGTTAGTCTGCCAAATGATTATGCTGTTGACAGAATATACACATTCATTCCGATAACTTTGCCTTTGCACCTACGAGTCTAGAATTTAATTCACTCTAGATACAGCTATTTTGTTGGTGCACTGTGAGTTTCTATCCCATCTCGATTTATCAATGAAATATGATTTCGTCGATAAGTGTCCTATCTCTTGTTTTATAGTCATTGTTTTTCCAGGTTTGACATTTTTGACGCTCTGAATTAGGAATCTATTTTGAAATTTGAATGTTAATTACATCATCTATTGCTTTAGATATTATTTAGATATTAAAATTTTGCTATTCTTTTTTCAAATTATGTGATGAAATAATTAATAATTTTTTTCCAAAATTTAATACACAGAAATTTGATTAGTATGATGGATAGTACGAGTACTGAAAGGTATTTTTCGCATACTTCGAGTTTCAGGACTTTCTCACTGTTTGGAAGAAAATTTCGTTTAATTCTAATTTATTTAATATGATCATTTTATATCACTAGTTCACCATTCCATTTCCAAATAGGATTTCAGAAAACGTTCGTGCACTTCGGTGTAGACTGCATCACAATAGCGGATTTCATAGCGAAGTTGCTGGAAAACATATTTTCTCTATATAAAATATTTATTAAAAACACAATATTTTTGAAGACATGCTAACGGAAAGATCAGACGGATCCATTTAACGGTTGCCAACTGAGCTTCTTTCAAAGACTGAATGCAATGGTAATTATCAGGTAGGACTACAATTAAAAGAATTATAAATAAACAAGTTGATAAATAAGAAATATGCTTGATGAACTTTAACGACATAATTCAATTTATAAGGTTCTAAATATAAAACTTACATCTCTTTCATCATTTACACCAACTTGGTCTCCTTTCAGTTTATCAAATTCACCAATAATTTTGTAAATAAGATTGACAGCATTATTAAAAATCATCAGCAATCTTGTTTCCAGAACAATTCGATGGCCGAATGGCACTTTCCGATTCTGCAATATTTTCAGCTTTTTTGTAGCATTTAAATAGACTGAAAATTCAACACATGAGAAACTTATAATACTAGGTTTTCTTCGTTTTAAAAGTGGAATTTCTATGTAACTTGCAAGACTATCGCTTTTCTTCTATTTCATATTAGAGAGATCAAGTAAGCACTTATCATTAAATGACATGGGTAAAATGCTTCATAAAGATAACCCACTTCGTGCTCTTCAAAAATTTCGAATGACTGAGTTGCCTTATCCAGCAATTCACCAAGAATCTCGAGGCGATCTTCCTCCAAGGAACGATCTTCATATTTTACATGCGAAAGCAAATATTCAGTTTCTTTAATACGTGCCTCTGATTCCTTCCAACGGCGAGTGATATCCTGTTTATTTTAAGCGTTTACGTTAAATAACATTACATTAAAATCGCTGTCATATCATTTATCACTTTAAAAACTCTGCGAAATATTCAATTTTTAATGGAAAAACTGATTCAAATAGTAAATCTATTCACTTTATAATAAGTTTTTGCAATAGCATCGGGTACATCTTTCATATTTTTAAACGATTCCAAAGGCCTCTTGGCAATCTCACGTAGCAGTTCTTCCTCCTCGAGCTCTTCCGGTGTTCTCGGCAAACTATCTGACAACCATAGATTAATTAAGACTGGAAGCTTTTTTTAATTTATAGACTTTTTTAAATAAAATAAAAACTAGAAGGAAAAACGATTTCCTTCCATTGATGCTGCTAGCTTTTAAATTTGGCAATAGAAGCTACTTGACATTAGGACCTTCAACTTCATTTTTATCATTTCTCTGCCCATTTGTATCATACATGAGCAATTTTTTAACCACGTCATCATTGATTTTGCTCATTTCCATTTCATCCACTTCTGCAAGGTCATCTTCAAAGCTTTCATGAGTAATTCGAACAGTTCCTGACTTCCCTCTCACCTGAAACAATAAAAACGTTAATCACTACCATCGGGCACTTTCATCGTAATCAATTTGTTTATGAAAAACAAAGTGAAAATAACGAACATGTTAAGGATGAAGAAGAAGCATTAAAGCTTAGACACAGAAAAGTAAGTGGAGAAAAATGAGACTATAAACGAATATCACTGAGTTTTACGATATCTATTAATGGTAGGTAAATGTTACTTCAGGAGAGTTAAAATAACTTATCCGTCGATTGCCATTAACATTACTTATAATCCAACCTCTTATCACTTAGAGGAAACGGGCATTTTGTAAATTTATTTTGTCTCTATAACGATTTTCGCTTCATTATTTTTGCTAAATGAGTTTATTCAATTCCTAAAGAGTTTAATCTGAAGACTTCCGGATTACACAGATCTTACTGATTTTGCTGGAAATTTGGTCATCGTTTGATTATTGATCTCCACAGATTCTTCGTCTGGTACAACTCGAACTTTCGTCGTACTATTATCAGTCATCTAAGAAATAGTATACAAAGGTCTTAATTGAGTTTTTCAATAAAACTTATCTTTTATCCAATAAATCTCATCCTACAAAGTCAGTTAATTGAGCTAAGGATCAGGCTACTTCTGTACTTATCCACCGTCTATGTAACAGCTTTCTCTCGCTTTTGACGAGAGATGCGGATATCCGGGAACAACCATACTGATAAATCGCTTGTAATATTCAAAAGTATCTGTACTGAATTTTTTTGAAATAAAAAGGAATAAAATGAATCAACCGACTGTTGTAGCTTTTGAGAAAAATAATGCCTCGAGATGGTAAATTACGATATTTTAAAAATGATTTCTTTCTCTTTAAAATATGATTATCTCTGCATATTTAATAGTAGAACGGAGCAAGTTTCAGGATTTATATGTTAAGATCAAAATCAGCAGAAGTTAAGATGGCTGAAACCAAGTAGCTAAAATTTCCAAAACAAATAATGTCTTGAGCTCAAGCTCAAGTACCTTGCCCAGAATTCAATTTGTCATCACTTGTTATTTGCAAGATATCTCAGTTACTTACACTTCGCGCACAAGGAAATCACTATAAAGTCAACATTTGGCTATATTAGATGAGAGCAAATAGCGCTTGATATCTTGTCCCGGAAATGCGCTTAATTAACGGAATTTATTTAACTCAGGTTTCCAAAAAATTTCTATTGATTTTTATAACATACTTATTCAGATATTGTGCTAATGAAGTGACTATTCTCAATTTAAGTCATAATTCCATTCCTTCATGATTGAAACTCTCGAAATAATTTGACGCAACTCATGTAGTCCTTTCTTCATTCAATTACGATTACTCCAAAAAAGCGAACGAAATATCCCGCTTCGAATGTATAGCATTTTAGCATACCGACTTCACTTTATAAACTTCCTGTTTTGCACTATTCTCTTAAAGAAAAACCATAAAATTACCATTGAATGATGAGACAAATCTCCCCGTAAAGAAAAACATATTGAAATCTCCCATTATTCTGATATTGCAGTATTTAAAAAATACGAAAACTGATTGCAGAAAGCCATTGATTTTTCTGTTGAAGAAGCAATAAAGGCAATACAAACATGAAAGTTCTCAGAATCAACCTGTTGTGTGCTTCCAAAATTCAATTTTTTTATTGCAAATGGACATTTTTAGCAGGAAATGCGAAAGCTGTCACCAAAAGTATAGAACAACAACTAAAAACATATTATTACTGTTCATAAAATTTTAACGCCGATTGCAGTATTCAACGATTTACGATTTTACTTTTTGCAGTAAATTCCGAAAAGTGGCAATCCATTTTTGCGCTCTGATGCATGAAATTCTGGGTGTAAAATATCATTTAATAATTTTCGCTTCCGTGTTAATCAAAACAGTCATTTCCAGTTGCTTGCACTGCTGAGATGTACATTAAGGAGTAAGAAGCCCAAAACAAGTAAATGAATTAAACGAAACTTCTCAATCATTGGATAATGCGAACCCTTTTTAGATGTAATAGAGCATGACGGCATGAATTTTATGCCTACTCTGCTAGACACGATTAATTAATCCAGGGAGTACAGGCCATTCCTCCAAATCACTAAATATTCTTCGAAAGTAAGATGAGCAGCAAATCCAAATTTTACTTGTATTATCCAAAAATCGTGAGTAATTTCAAGAGTATAAAATACACAAATGCAATCAGAATTTCTTTGATGCTTAAAATAATTAAAGCATAAAATCACTGTAATGAGAAGCTATAAAGTGAAAGTAAGTCTAATGTAACTACAAACTGTAAGCAGACAATAAATATGCACTAAATTTGTCTTTATAATGACATCCTCTCTTCATTAACGTAGTGGACATTTCTTATTCTTGAGGTGATAAAATTTTGACAATACTACTGAAGTTTTACAAAAACATGGTTGAATAAAATTATAATTGCAATACAGCAGCACAGTTATCAATTTGTTAAATACTGGGCATTCGCTAACGTTCAGAAGCTGAAGACTGCATGGCATTATTATCCGTACCAAACAGGTTTGGATCGTTTATTTCTTTCACTGGTTCTATCGAAAATAGAGATCCAAATTGAAAATGTTGCACTACTGGAAATTTCTTAAGGACCTGAAAATCAAACTAAGAAATCAAAAAATGAAGAGAGGGAAATTCATTTATGACGTTTGCAAAATTGGATTTGGGAATGAGAAAGAACTGCTTTATCATATCCTTTCAGTTTTTTTCATCGTTTCATTTCTTCTCTTTTTTTAAACTGCCGCGCCTTCATGGATACTATATTGTCTTCAACGTCATCTTGTCATTTCATCAGATTTTCAGCCATTCCATCCAGATTTCTTGGTCAGTTACTCAATTTGCAGCTCAAAAAACAGAAAAGTAGAAGAAAGCCACTATACTAATAATTAATACAGAATACCTCAGCTTCATACATCTTGAGCATGCCAGAATTGACTTTTTCCCAAGTTTGTACAGCGCTAATATTCCACAACTGATTTGAATGCTCATGAAAAGGACCATTTTTTGTCTAAAAATTGAAATGATATTGAAATTTAAATGCAAGATTATTCCGTACAGGAAAAGATAGTGTCGCTTGCCTTCAAGTTTCCATCCAAAACGATTCCATCTAAATCATCTGTATATTATTTTTGAAGCCATTTGGCATCTCTTGCGTCACCTTGCAAAGCTTTATAATTTCAAGAAAGGAAATCCGAAAACGCTAACTCTCAAACCATATTCATAAATGATTATTAGTACTATAGATATTCGAACTTTTCTATCTTCATCCAGAAATACTCAATTTTCTCTTGAAATTAAATCTTACGTTATTGATGTAGTGGACAGCGTCGAAAAATAAATTCCTTGAAGCATGTATTTCAACAATATCAGGCTTCAAGTAAGACTCTGGTACCAATCGTTTATTTCCTGTAAGAACATCGCGAAGAGTAAAAAAACTGGAGCGGGGTAAAATTTGAATCTTTATATCTGCTTACCGATAAGCTGGGAGCTGCCCCAGAGAAATGGTATGAACTGAAAATCATCTAATGCATGCACGCCCCGACTTCCAGCTGGTTCCATTCTATAAGTAGTTTGAAGACACCGTATTAATCGTATATATCTAAAAGAGAATAGCAGAATGTAGTGGAGACAAAACACCATTAATGATACATTTACTTTAAAAAATTACAAGATTTCATTACATTTATCCATTAAACATGATGTAATATCATTAATCATTTTGAAAAATATATCTAAAATGACGAAAGCTTTATTGAAGAAATATATAAAATCAAAACCATTCACAATAAACGAAATGAACAATAAAATAAATTACGCATACTAATAATCTATAGTTCAGTTATACATCTTAAATAAACTTACTTCAAAAATAATCGAAGCACAAGTGAGAGATTATCTTCTGGCACGAATATGCCTAGTTTGCGAAGACAGAGCATAAATATTAGAAAAGAGGCTTCATGTCCTAAAAGATTCTTGAATGCACTGTAGAATAAATAAGAGTAAGAAGAACCGCCAATTATTTCAATGATCGCAGATTATTTTGAGTAAAATAAAACGCAAAACCTGATCCATAATCAATTCGCGTCGCATTACCGAAAGAATCCAAAAAGTATGGAAGTAATTCTATTACGAAGTTCTTTTTTTCTGCAGTTAGGAGGCCATAAATTATATCATCAGCTTCCTAAAAAAGTAGTTAAATCGAATCGAAGTCTAATTTCATAGTTTTTTAAAAATAAACAATGTAACGCAAAATTAATCGTCTGATTGGACAAAAGTTAAATTCACGTAAAAACAAAACCTCTGTCAGACGCTGATGCCATTTACGAAAAGCAACATTGCCAAAACGCTGCGTTCCCATATCTTCTGGTGGATATTCCAGTGTCCATTTCTAAAGAATGATCCACTATTTGATAATTAATAATAATGCTCAAAATGTAGCATAAATTTTTAAATATTATTTGTTAACACCTTCTCAAAGCTTACTTCAAGTTACCTCTAAATGATAAAAATGAGCGCGTACGAAGTTTAGTGTCATTTTGACAAGTTAAATTTGAACATATGATAAATGTTGTTGATGCTTATGGGCGTATAGCACAGTGAAAAAGAACACTATCTTGGACATTATAAAGAACATAGAGCAAACAACAGAAATCTCTTCGTAAGATGTGTGTTAAAATTTTCGCTGAAAATAAAGGAATTTAAATAACCTGGAGTTCGTCCAAAATGTCAATTGTATCCATAACTTTTGGACTGATAGGGATATCTTCTGTAGATATAACACCTCTAACTGCATCATTCAGTTCCTTCACCATTGCCATATATTCCATATAAGCCTGAAAATTTTTCAAGTAATATATAATTAAGGCTCAACTTCTTTTAACGATTTAGTTCTCTTATCAGTTTTGTGGAATGAAGTTGAAAAGATAGCACAATAGAATATGAGATTACGTCGGATATCAAGGCTCTCTCATCAATGGCAGTAGATATTAATTTACTATCAGTACTTTCCTACTTAAGAGATGTGAAGTTACCATCTCATTATTGAAGAAATGGAGTATCATGGGCTCAAGAATTCCTACTAAAATTAATATTCTTGCTTCATAAAATTAACATTCGATCAGTCATGAAACTGCGAAAAACTCAAAATCCAGTATACCCAATATCAATTTAAATCGTTTAGTTATTTAAAAGAGCAACCACCATCTCGATCGTCTGCTTCATCCATTCAACTGTGAATTTTACGATGCTTGCCTTGAGCAAATTTTTTTATTAATAGTGGAACAAAATTCACACTTATATTGCTTCGAATCTGCGATATATGTATTCAATAAATTTGGATAATTAGGAAATCATTCTAGAATGATGAGATAAAAACAGAGTTTTATTCAAGTTGAATTTCTGATGAAGAAGATAATGAGGAATAATGAATTGACAAATGAGTTCACCTTTGAGCGGCACCATTTTGCAAGATCGAATACGGATAAGATATGACGTTCTGGGCGACAACCTGTGCCTTTGACCGATCCACCTGAAACATTATTCATCGATTTCGGTTTCCGCGTTTAGTAGTCCAATTCGATATAGCCCCTAAAACGGTATAAAAATAGTGTCTAATGGACGCTCAAATAGTATAACGTCACCATTATTTGACAAAGTATGAAGGAGGCTACCGGATAGTTTCATGGTAAAACCATTTGAAGGAGAGGAGTTCGGGAAAAATGAACACCGTTTTAACCGTAAGACGGGGAGTTCTTTCAGGAAAATTCGATACAAGCTAAGCAAGTCAACAGTTACGTGAGCAAGCCGAAAGCACGTCTCCCACGTCAACCAGAAAGAAAGAAACGAGCAAAAGTTGGCATAAAGCCCGATATTCATATTGCCGCCTTCCTCACTCTATAACAGTGAAGAAGTTGATCAAATCTTTACAATAAGAGTGATGGAAAGTAGTAGAGAAAACACAAGAGTGTGTGGTTGTATATGAGATTACAGACGTTGAAGGAAAAGTATGTTCTATAATGAAGCAGATGACTAGAGAGTGTGTTGCAGAATGGAAGAGAAAAAAATTGAAGAAGAGATATGGTTGTTTATTGTGCGAAGAGATGACGGGCCACCGTTTCTTTTCTTTTTCTCTACCGTGTCCATAATCCTCAGTCTTATCGTAGTGTCTAGCCTGTCTCAGTTGTGTGTTCCGGTCGATACAGTATGGTACCATATCTTTCTAACCCAGATTGGTATGTCTACTGGGATATAATATATGTGTGTGGATTTTTACGTGAGTACTTCACGTATGTGCGTATCTGTATGATTATTTATGTGTACAGTATAGATAGTGCATACGTTATATATATATGCATATTCAATGTATGTGCGTATCTCGTGTAGACATGCGGATGCATGTGTGTGTACATATATATACATATATGTGTGTGTTTGTGCTCTAAGATATCCTCTAAGATTACCAAATAGGTGGTAGCTTTCGCTTTGCCGAAGAAGTCTCGGTGGTGTTGGCGGACTGTGGTAATCGCGGGAATTTGATCTCTCTGTAAAGTGATATTGTGTGAGTGATATGATGTTGGCTTTCCATGATATGTTTGGTCTTTTTCTGAGCCCTTTTTTGCAAGTATCCTGGTTTGTCATGTCTAAATTTAATTACATTGAAAGGAATTTATCTCTTTCAACTACATTTGTTAAAATTAACACGTAATTTGTTAAGAGTCATCCGTGCGATGAATCTTCAGTCGCAATAAGCACGCGTGTTACGCACATGCGTACACACGCACGCATACATTTTTGACATTAAAAGCACAGTAACGTTCACACGAGAAGTAAGAAATGCTTTTGATTCAAATTATTTCAGATATCCTTCTAATCAATTACGTGTCACTTAACGCTCAGCTTCATTTAACAAGAATTAGAAATGATAGAACTTTAGCTTTAATCACTGACACCATTATATTCATATATCCTCTATGTTTTCAACTCGAATGATGTTCATATTACGCAGCCTTCCTTCTACGGCACTTTATTGTGAAAGCGGATAAATAAGCTAAATAAATTTAACAGACTAATATGGTGCTCAGTCATGTCTCATCTATTATTACGATATTTCAGAAGACAGTACATTTTAGCTACTGTATCAAAAAATATTCTCGATCTATTACTTGAATTTGATGGAATTCTACATTAACCAGTGCTGGATGCCTCTTCCGGCATCTTTAGTGATAATCACTTTGTACAGAAATACTGCTTGCTTTTTCTTTTTGCTTGCTACGGATCGATGATTTCATTTGTCAGTTTGCTATTTGCAAAGTTGAAAAGTCTTTCACATCTTCTGTAGGTATTTCCTCAGATAGATATATTTGTCGTTGTTATCTTCGTTTTTCTCGGCTAACATTTATTACTTCATGATTTTTCAATTTGTGGCTCTCTTTTCTTTATCATTTCTGATATTTGATTCTTTTCTTTCTTTTCATTTGATTGCTATAAAAATACGTTCCACTGAACCAATTAAATCCTTCAACGCTCTTTTTAGGTTTTTTTCCCATCCTCTTGTTTTACTCAATGCTGACCTTTTTTTTGTCACTATGAAAACAAGGGAATCAGTTTTGAGTAGCGGTGTTTCAATAAGCATTTGTAGCGTCATCGCCTTGGCTGATTTAAGTTTTAATGATGTGTGGACGTTTATTCTCTGTTTTCTTTGATTTTATAATTTGCGTTTTTATGTTAAATCAGACGAACTAATCGTGAAGGAACTCACTTCATCTTCAGAGGCAACATTAAATATAACTGTTGAATAACGTCGCCCATTCTTTTCTTTCCCATTTTAGTTGAAATTGATGGTACAATTTTCCCTTAAAAAACTTCTTTTTAAAGACCAAATTGTAACACCAAATTTGCATATTTTGAGAAGTGCCGCGAAAAGCGGTTTCGCGAAAAAATTCGTGTATGAAGAATCTCAATAATTATTGGTGATCGTGGCATGATAATTAGTGCACTGTAGCTGTTATTCGTTTTTATACTCTTATAGAATAGTAAATTTGAATTTTAGGACATTCTAGGGAAAGTTGCGCATTATTAATATATTAGAATAATTTGCTGAGTGAGGAGGTGTAGAGATTCGTTGTAATCTTGAACTATCTGGATGTACTGCTCGTACTATGGCTTTACATCACAACGATATAGCCGGAGGACATGTGACACCAGATGGTGTTGTTTATCATCAGCAGATGGATCCAGAGCATGACGATTTACGGCGAATGGATGATGACATCCATGATCCTACATATGCAACTGAACATGAAGTAAGTTTGAATATTCATCTATTTTGACATTAAAGAACAACATAAGTTTGGAATTATTGTACTCAACTCAAAAAATGGTTTCGAAAATTTTTGAGCTATTATAATTCTGGTTTTCATCAGAACATTCACTTCAGGTTCCTACTTAATGCGATGGAGCCTCTACGGAGTTTTGAGTTTTGGTTGATAATGTTGGATGTTTCATTATTTTCAAAAACTTCAATATTTCTTCAAACATGATATTTTAAAAACTTTTAACTTAGTCTGTCTTTTTAAGTTTGGTACTGATGATGATACTCCACATCATACCCAACCACGGGCTGTACATCAGTGTAATATATGCAACAAAATTTTTGTTTCGTTTAAAGGTAAACATTTTTCTATCTATTATCTGAAGTGTAAGTATTTGGAGAAATTATTAAAAAAAAAATTTTCTGATAAATGTAAGGAAAAAACTTCACTACTTTCATTGTTTTGTCATCTTTTATTTATTATATGTCCAAATATGACAGTACATCATTAATAAACGAGAGATCTAACATTCATTTAAATATAAGTAATTTATCATTCGTTTAGTCATAAAATAAGCTGTAAACAGTAGAAATTGAGCCGAATTTTGTAGAGAATGACTGAAATTGTACATTAAAAAAATGAAGTAGAGGACTTTTTATGGGAAAATAATCATATATTTCGAGACTGAGTGAGATAGGCAGCGAAGCATTTCTAAGTTACAACTGATTGATTTTAGAAGTTTTAGTTGAAAATTATATACCAATTCCTCAGGAGTTGAGAAGAGGTGAAATCTGATAGTTTTAGGTTTGCAACAGCATGCCGTAATTCATACGGATCAAAAACCGTTTGGCTGTGATATTTGTGGGAAAGCATTTCGATTTAAATCCAATTTGTTTGAACATCGCTCGGTACACAGCGGGTTTACTCCTCATGCATGTCCATATTGCGGTAAAACATGCAGGCTTAAAGGCAATTTGAAAAAACATTTGAAAACACATGTCTCAACAAAGGAAGAACTTGAAGAAGCCTGGAAGCCGTTTGCAAGGTAAGCAACCGTTTCCTATAATTTGTTTCTTAACTAAAATAGTTTGAATTATTTATCAATTTTTGTTGAAAATAGTTCTGTTTCAACTAGAAATGCTCATCTCATATTCTTTCCCCAAGTTGTTTTATTCTTTGTTGATGTAAGATTGTTTGCTATTATGAAGTGAATAGATATAGCTTCGGTTTTTTTGAAATCATGCAGTCACATAAAGAAATCCTGTGAAATTGCATAATGAATTCATGTTAATGGAAATTGAAATTACGCAATACAATTACAACAAAATGAACTTTTAATCTTTCATCCTATCTTTATTTATATAAGTGAAAAACATAAAAGCAATTATGCCTACTTGATTTTAACAGAGCACGCTTATCATTTTTGGCTTTCTTTCCGCATTCAGTTTTTAGCAGTTTCTAGTTGATATCCTAAACATTGCAGCAATCGGAGACCACCAGCAGATATTCCCGATGATGCCATAATAGTGCGTAGCGCCGGTGAACCTTTTTTCACTCCTCCAAGTCGTCCGCGAAAGCGAAAACTTGGTTTAGGTCCCGATGCTCGGCCATGGATTGAAAAAATTCGACGTGGAGAATTATTGCCAAGTGCTCCTATAGTTGAAAAGGTTACAAAAAAAATTTCCTCTCCATTTTCTTTTCTGAAGAATTAGCTTTCGTCAAAAATATTGGTAAATTGTAGCATTTTGTCGTCAAATTCTTAGTCCAAAGCTAATAATGTGTTGAAAGTTGTTCATCATGTTGAACTTTTGGACCATGTTCCACAGCTGTTGAATGTTCCTCTCTTAAATTTGCTTATAGCTTTTTAAACATTTGGAACACGTATTTCAATATAATTCATGAACATATAGCAGTTACAGGATTCCCTAATTTATAACGTCATTTTTAGATGCGGAGACTATCAGAGCTATTAAAGTCAGCAGAGGACAATTCATTTAATCTTGATGAAATATTCGAGCAAGCCCGTGCACTATCGTTTGAGCGTTTTGATTGTCCCATTTGTAAAGTAGTGTTTATGTCAAGGTTGGAATGCGTTGAACATATTGATATTGAACATCCAATGGCGAGGACTGAGCGACCATTGTTTTGCGAAGTAAGCTTCTTTCTTTTCTTCGTTTAATTAAAATTGCGAAACTGAATTTTGAATATTGTTTTTTTCACATTGATGGTAAAACGTATAGGTTAATGATGAATAAAGTGATCTGAGGTAATGAATCGAAAATAGAAAGTATGCTTGAATAATGGATAATTTTTTACTGAAGAGCTACTGTTGAAGGAGTAAAACTTATTTACACAATATAATATGTTTGATTAAGGTTTGCTTAAGAACTTTCGCAGACCGCAAGGCAATGGAACAACATGAAAGTTATCATAAGCGGGTTCATTTGCTCATTGAACATGGTGATCTCGAGGTGAAATTTTTATGTAATTTTAAGAACAAAGCTCATCAATTTGATGATAATCGCAATTCGATGCTAAACAATGTAATTTGGGTGATATTAGACTTGACTTTAATTTAATGTTTTTTGAAATATTTTCTGAATTCATACCGGGAGGTCCAGAACCTTGTTGAAGAATTAGAACGGCACAAATCAGATAATGAATGAGATGTGCTACTTTTCATTATAGAAATAAAAGGAAAAGAACTAAACGAAATTTATAAGTTGTTTGTGAATTATGAATCATCAAAGATATGGTCATTGTAATCTTCCTAGTGGTAGTTTAGGCATGAAAATTTGATAACTGAGAAATGTAGAAGAGAAAGTTTCTGTAAAATTATCAGACGTTTTTTAAAAATTAAAAGCTGAGCTGGAGTAGATTTTATAGACTTAATAGCATGTTTGTTAGCTAACTGTATTTTATTTAGATTGTGGATCCGGAAATCTTGCTTCCGGAGACATGTGACGTTATGGACGAGGAAGTAGAAGCCGTTTGAGTTGTACAATGTTGATTAATAATAAATTTATACATAATTTATTTGAAAAATTTCCAATTCTTTCAAAAACCAATTTTCTGATAACTTTCCTCCAATTTTAACAAATGATTTTCTACCATCAAAATAAAGCTTTTTGTTTTACCACCTCGTCTGCGACTTTCTCAGATATTTACCTCAATCTCAGTAGTAAGTATTAGCCTTGATTGGTTCGGCATATCGTTTCTTTTTGTAATCTAGCATTTTTTTTCCTGTTAAAACTTTTCAACGTTTCAAGTAATATTAAATGAGTACTTTGAGTGAATATTAGAGAATTTTCGTTCATGTTTTCGATTCTGTTGTTGTAAGTTATTTCTACGAATAAAATGTCGAGCAGGTATTTGAAGCTAATTTTTCATGTAAATGAATATATTGATTTGATAGGCATCAACAAATGATCATATTCAATATCATATTATCGTATTACATCATATTATCATCGACATATTAAATATCCATAAATTCAGTGAATGGAAATTATAAAATTATGTTCCAGTTAAAAAGCATTGTATGATTGCCAAACGAAATCTACATGACTGAGAACACATTCTTGACTACTAAGATTACTGCATGATATCAAAATCCGTACTAGGATTTCCATTATCATACTTTGATGCATGTATTTATCCGCAATTTGCAAAGTTTTCAAATCCTGCTTGAAAGTTATTTCCATCTATTCACTAATATTATTGCTTCATTGATTGTAAATTTTTCTTTAATGCATTTAATGTATTGGTCCATTTTTCTTCCACTGAATATGTATTTGTTAATTGTTAATGTATCATTTTATGTGATTTCGCGGTTTGTACAGTTATCTCATCGTTACAGATAATGTTTTTTGGAATATAGTATGCTTTTGGTTGATTGACAGTTTTTAAATTAGGTAAAGAAATTCTGCAGAATTCAAATAAAATTTTGGTTTGCATAGATACAATGAGGTTAACTTCGAAGTGATCAGTGATGAATACTTTTGTCTTGAAGAATTGTCACTGTTCGAAAACTGAAATTACTTTCTTTTCAGTGCATCAGTATGACGCAGTAACTGTGATCTGTATGCAAATAATTTCAGCTTTACCATTAAAAAAGAACGCAAGCTCTTGAATATATAACTCTTCTAATCTTTATATGCTTTATGACTTCTCTTCGAATTCATAATAGTTTCCATTAATTGCTAATAGCGAGGTAATTTGCAGAGGCAGGATTATGTGGTCTTTCCCGTCATATTTCGTATCTTGCGAAATGCTTCTGATAGACCCCAAAAGTCGGTGATGTATTACTGACATACTGCTCATATCATATTACCAAACAAACAATCGATACACCTTTGATGCTTCGCGAGAAGTTTCCGAGTCACATCGCAAGGTTCATCTACGCCTTCAGTGTATACTTCATCCAGAACACTCCTTGATAGTTCCATTCCCTCCTTGTCCACTATGAAGAGAATAGGGAGATTTATGATTTCAATTTAATACGTGTTCGTATTTGACCTGAATTACCAAGTCGTGAAGTGAAAATCCGGTTTCCTGAATCAAACATTGTTAGTTATCAATTTGCGCAAACGATTTACGTCAATTATTTCTTACCAGAAATGTTATCAAAACCTTAAACGATATTTGGCATCTCGCACACCTAAGAGTAATCGTGCGGTGGCAGAAGTTTTAAATTGCCACTTGCATAGATTGCATCCACTTTAACAAAACATGTGCATAGTTTTTTCATTCTAGGGCGACCGCTTCATTTGAAATAATTGATCGAATGAAATAACCCTTGACAGTTGCGCCTGCGGTGCCATTTGAGCAGTTAAAGACTCCTCTGTTTCGTAGACTTATCAGAAAACAGGCTGAGTTCTGCTCTGCTAATCGACTCGTTACATTCACCCTCGTATTCTTCAAGTATATCACCCTGCAACAATCATATTACAGAACACTCACTATTTAATTAGACAACCGATGTATTGGCTAACAACTGCTTTACTTTTCGCAACGTATCATTTCTATACAAGTGACGAACATAGAACTCAATCTTCAGCTCAGAATTTATTATGAACTAATCTTTCATTTAGTATTCCAGATTATGAATTAAATGATTTGTATCCAGATATGACCCCTTCCATCTAATAGTGGTAATGTGAAGCGGTTCTCTCTTCCAAACGCTGCAACAATTAACCTTTTACTGGGAAATGGAGGGATTTTTTTATACTATCCGTATCCACTATGCTACTGCTCAACGATAATTGACTAATTGATAGTTCCAGACTACAAAATTCGAACATTTTGTAATAGAAAATCTCAATACGTGATGCTGTCATTCATAACCGCAAACCATCCTTCCACTTGCACACTGCTAGTATTATATTCAAATAGCTACACCATTTCGGTACGCTGTCATCAATTTTATTATATATAAAAATCAATTCAAAACATCTTCACAGAACAGAATAAAAGAAAATAACAGGTAGCAAGAGCTGTAGCACACAAAATCAGTTGTACAATGTTCCGAAATGACGACCACCACTTCTTTTTTTCAAATGAAAAGGACGATATATGACTGATTTTATAAGACTTACACAAGATTAAATAATCCATTCGGTACCAAATATGCTTGCAATAAAAAAAATCCAATCATTATAAAACAGGAAATAGCACAGCAAAGAACTAGTGCCAAAAAAAAGCAAATGAGCATAACACATCATTTTGCAGGCATATATAATAGATATGAAAATTTAATTATAAAGCACATCCTGGAAACCACGCCCTCGACGATTCGCCGTTGGCACACGCTGAAGAAACGTGCTACTTGATTCGAAACGTTGTGGCTCCGACTAAAATCCGTAATGATAGCCGTAACTTTTAAACTTAATCTAAGTTAATAAGTAGGAGGTGTTTTCACACCTAACGCATGAAAGCATCCCACTACTACTTATATTATGAATATCGGAAACTTACTGAGCAATAATTACTGCATTAGAATTAGTCCAAGAAAATGATTTTTACAACCAACTGAGAAAGGGACCAATTGCAACTTATGAAAACCTACTCTTCGTGAACCGATTCCCAATGCTTTACGCATTTGCGCTGCGTTTGGGTTTACGACATATTGCGCTCTACGAATCATACGATTATGTGGCTGTGCGCGAACAACACGTCCGAATTCAGGTTGCGTGCGAAACTGAACTTGTCGTGGCTGAAACATATTTAGTAGTAATTCTAAGGCAATTTTGGAAATAATTCAGAAAATGTACCGTATTTCTAACAACAACGACATCTGGCTCGCCCAAAATAGCGCGCTTACGTATCCCTCCACGACGAATGATTACGGGCTGCTGTTTAACTATCACTGGACGTGCACGACGCTCTACCACAACTTCGCGACGTGGTTGAGCAGCTAATACGCCACGGCGTAATACCTTTTGGTGAAGCACTGGACGAGGACTGCAATCAATATCATAATTTACATTAGATATAACGGATCATGCTTATCTCTATCTCTTTGTCTTGCAAAATGTTCCCTCAATTTTAATGATCAATATTTTTCTAAGCGTAGATTGCTACTGTTCCCCACTTCTGATGAAGATTTTGAAAAACATTTTAGAAAATTACAAAAAACGGTAAATGACAACTTGACTGAAATACATATAAACTTACATTTGACGGTGTTCAACCATAAACGCCTCACTATCACTAGCAAGTTGGCCCATATGTGATAATCCCCGACCGCGTATCACCTAAAAAGATAAATGAAGTAGTATAAGAAACAACATATCCAGAATATAATCTGACCAATTCATATTACTTGAAAAAATTCAGCGTTACCTGGGATGAAGTAAAGACTACAGGCTGTCTGCGCACACTCCTTCCTCTATTTCTACGAATTACTCGAGACCGTTGATTAACACCTGATAAACGACCCACAAGGCGTGACCCAGCAATTGCTGATTGTCTGCGTGCACGTAATCCACTCACCTAAAAATCTGTCCACTACTGGACCTCTTAGAGCAAATAAATATATCCCTATAAAATAATTGTAAATTTCATAAAAACTGAATGTTGAATCTTCGAAAACAAGAGTATTATTTACTCTTCACACAAAGTGCGGTGCACGCCACAATAATGAAAATGAAAAGAAAAATCAGTGAATAAAAGGCTTTCATTTCGTTCAAAACTCATCAACAACGAACAAAAAACTTCACCGGATGATCGTCATACCGTTCGATTTGATCGGTAACTTTTTTTCTAAAATCATTGTTCGTCTGGTGTATAGTATAGTAAATGGCGATGTTCATTCAAATTCCACAGAATTTTCAAAACATCAAGTCAAGAACTCATCAAAGATCATTCTTTCACGGTAATAAGGCTGATTCACTGCCTTTGGCATTCTGACGGCAAACCTCTTCCTCTGGCGGTTAAAGCTATGTGGTGTAAGAAGCTAAGCAACTGCCAACAAAACTCCATCAACAATATGGATCTGATATTACACCATGGCATAACAATTCCTGTTTCTAGTTCTTCAACAGTCCTCGACGTCATTTTTGCTCAGTGTGCACTTTTCGTGCAGTTCTTATCGAACTGTCAATTCGGCGACGATTATTTTTTAATCAGTGGGTTCCAATCAGTTAGTGGCACATTATAACGTAGCTGGGCCCTGTGTGAAGAGCGTTTTCGAACTCATTTGCAGCCCATACAAAAAGAGGAATGGCAGCTGAACATACGGCTGGTCTCACAGCAGAATTTCGTCGAAGAGCGCGACGACGCAATGTCACCGCACGATTTATAAGTGACTGATTGACTCGTCGTCGAATCGCCTTCTGAAATATGAGAGTAAATTAAAATACTGAATACGAGTGAAAACAGCTTCTAAGCAAAATATGCATGCCCTCATAACACCCAAGCAATAAGGTAGGAGACAAATTAATAGACTAAGAAAATACCTTAACAAGTCGATTGACAACTTTCATCGCAGCCACTCTGGAGAGACCGCTATTTACGGCAGTTTGCTGGCGGTCTCGACGTGCAATTGAACGAATGGCAACTGATGGCTTGCCCTAAATGCATTTCATTATTTCACTTTAGTAAAGCTAGTAATGGGGAAGCAAATGGTGATTTCATACATATGCTCTCCGTTCAATACGTAACACAAAATTAAGTTCCCAAACAGAGATACACAATAAGCGTACGCAATGACTAATGGTTATTTTTATAAATAATGTCCACTTGTTAAAAAAAATACACGCAGAAATTACTCTGTTAATACGCTTGGCAATCACACGTTTTCTTGCCCCTTGTATACCACTACTTTGTTGTCGCTGTTTCATTTTACGTTCTTTCTTGATTATGTCATCTGCAAGATGAAAGTTATCACTAGAAAGTCAACGAAGAAATTCAACTGGAAAATCGAAAAGTGAAATAAATTTAAAATACTAAAAAATAAGATCGATTCTGTAAAGCTGAGCAAACAAATTTGTCAGAAATTGAGCGAAATGCATGAAAGACTAAGAACTTGAAAATCTCATAGAAAGCTAAAATATATTCTTTACGACCGCAGTAATGAATCAAATAAACTAACCTAACGACATATTAAGTTTATTATCAACAATACTGCTATCCATTATTCAATACAAATCGGAGATTTAAAAAATTAATAGCTGATAACGTGTTCACTGATAAAGCTTTAATGCAATAGAGTCTTGGCCCACAGACAAATAAAAGAGCGAAGAATCAGATCACCACAGCTCCCTGAAAATAGATTTCAAACAAACGAACATGGTTTTTGACCTTATTACTTAAAAAAAAGATGCGGAAAACATTTCATGTCAATTGTACGTTAAGCAATATTCTTCTAAACCTTAGCTTATCTTGCTGTTAGAGCTAAAAAGACTATTGAATACATAACAATGAAATCCCCTGAAAGAAGTTTGCTTATGACGCTTTACTTCATCATGAACACTAAATGGCAAAAGAGCTTAAAGGACATATGGAAACATTTAAGGTCACCTGTACACTTAGACTAGCCCACGCAAACGAGACCAACCACCGAACGACCCCAGCTAGCGAATGACAACTACGCGTGCAAACACCAATCCCACGAAATATCGATTGGAAAGCATGTTTTCGTTGTAAAACAAAGTTGGAAATCTTTCAATATCAATGAGAATCTGTATTATTCTTCGTTCTCCTACACCGGTACACTTCCTAACTTATCTTTAACGTCTAACTGAGAAAAGATGTTAGATTAATAAATTCTTTTTCTGTCTGGTTGTTTACTCTACCATCTAATGACGTGTATTGTTGGAATGTCACTACTGCCTCCTAGCCAGGCACGAAAAGAGTTCCGGAAAATGGACCGGATATACGTCTGCGCATTGCATTCTGGGAGATAGGCTATTTGGAATGTAGCGCCACTCAACTAAGTGTGATTTTCTCGAGAAGCTGTGGACTTAGAATTAATATGTTCGAAATACTTCGCTCGTTCCTGTCTTGTTATATCGCGTCCTTAACTTTTCTGGATAAATTAAGAATTGTTTTCCCAATTACTTTATCATTTTAAGAGAAGCAGTCAAGTATTTCATAAATTACTTCGAGCTTGAGATATTTATGAAACCGGAATTCCCGACTTTCGATTTATTTATGCTATCTTCTTTAAAATGTATGATCCATCTAACATGTTTCGATGGAAGCATAGGATCGGAAGAACTAATTCGTCGGTTAGGATAGAAATTCTGCAATTGGGGTTTTACATGTTTCTCACTACTCTTCATTAGTTATCGAGTTTACATCAGGTTGTTCCTTAACATAGTAATGCATCTAAATTATCGGCGCAATAAATCGATACTAAAAACAAACAGTTTCAGAATTATTGGTTCTGTTTCACGTTTAGAGATTTTAGTATAGTGGAGTATTAACTTTAGCTATCTTTATAACAGGAAATGATAGGTTCGTAATTATATTGGAAAGTTGTAAATCATGTCTTCGAGAGTCATGAGTATACTTTTTTATCCACCACATTTAATGTCCAGGATTACGGTGATATACCAGGTTCTTGTGAAAATTTCAGTTTCAGTTTCATCTAACAAAAAAGTTGAGTATGATTTTGCTAAAATACAAACGTCATTTTTGCAAATTGTTAATATCCAGTATGATGTCATATTTTGTTCTTCATCATATATTGTCGTAACATTTGCGATTATATTAAATTTTAATTAATATTCATTCTTCAGGCAATATTTATAACAAAAGAGCTGCAGTCATGCCGTATAAAGTAAGCCTATTTACTTCGCTAAAAAGTCAGATTTATTTATGCTAAATCTGTAGAGTATGTAAAAAGTAACTTTATTTACTTCCATCTTGCTTTCCTTTGCTTTAACTATTTGTTTATCGTGTGATTTTCGATTAATTTATGAATTGTTTTTATAGTTGCGGAACATGAGGAATTAATACTTGAGCCTTCATAATTAATTACGATTTAGCAAGTCTGAATTGGCATTCTAACATGAAGTATTGTGTATCTTAACGATCTACATATGGTGTCTTTTTCAGAATTCGCAGAGTAGTGGAACCTTTAAAACAGTAGTGGATAAATCTTGTGATCAATTGCGAGTCAATAAATGGGATGGACCAAGCGTAAGAAACACAATTGACGATGCAGTCAGGAAGGTTAAAACCGTCATAAGTTTTTAGAAGTTATTGAATTCTTTAAAGAGTATCTTTAATTAACAGCTCATCCTCCGGAGTAGTTTCAAGGTTGTTATTAGAATGCCGAATATGTCACATTGTGTCATCTTCTATGAACAATTCTAAATGATTATAAATTTTTAGGATCACGTATGGGTCATTATTTGTCCGGAAGTAATAGAATCCTTTATACTCATAACGGTAGTTGAAATGGAAAGACTATCAGTAATATGTCTGATTCAAGGAAATAATCTTTTCGCATGCAATCTCAAAAAAAAATTTAGATTTTCAATGAAAAGTATGACACTTGGAGTGAGAGACATACGTTGGCAGATGGGCGACTAATAATATCTACTATCGCGGTCGCTTTTGCTGCCGTCGGTCTTATATATGATTATAATGAGCCATTTCCAAAATCGAAACCGGTGATTTTTTCACTGTTTTATATTCATATGTATTTACATTTACACATTAATTCTTTATGGTCTTTTTTCATTATTACATAAATTGTATCTGGGATATTGATCGTTTTTTCAATTTTATGTTGAAGAATTTATTCAATTCAATGGAACTTTTAGGTGCTTGCAGCATGCTCTATTACATATTTCATATTAATGGGTGTTTTACAACTATATCAATGGTATATTGAAAAAGGCACTTTCTATCAAGGTGTGGAAATGGATCCAAGTGGACGAACTCCTAAAAGATATTGGAAATGGTCATCATCGATCAAAAAGTTGATTTATTGTTTTCAAATAATCTTTATTGGTTTTAAGTTGAATTTTTAATTAAAATTGGATAAAATATTTGATGTCGTAACTTATTGATTTTGTAGGTATGATGACAAATATACTCTGGAAGCTGAATATATGCAAGAGTCGCGTACAGGATACATTAAAGTATACAAATTTCTTAGATTTACAAATAAGTATATTATGTATTTCATACTGATATTTTACTCTAAATTTATTCACTAATAATAATTAGATTTATATCAATAGTTTTTGCAAATGTTATATTCTGTTCATAATATATTAATGTGTGGAAACGGTTGAAAGAGGTTTATAGAGAAATAGATTTGCTCAATTTCAGGTGCTGAAATCTATAGGAGCATTCATAGATGAAGAAGGTGTTATTGTATTGCCAATTCTGGAGAAAGAATTAGAACATATTGTTAGCAGCGTATTGAGAAAAGACGGGTGATCAAAGGCAATGGCTCTGATGTCTCAGTTATTTTGTTGTGCTACAGTTTTGTTGTTTTTTCTTCATTAAAAAAAGACTTTCTATTTAAAGGTTTTTATATTTGGGAGATTTAGGGATTGGAGGACAAGTCAACATTTAGTTTGCCATTTAAAATTTAACAAATTTCTATTTATCAATAAAAAATTTTTCAATTTTTTTCTGGAGTTTCAAATGGAATGTTAGGATATTTTACTTCCTGTTAAACAGGTAATATCATTTCAAATACATGTTTGATAGCATGCTTTTTGATTACCAATTCACCATTTTACAATGAGCGACCTTCAGTTCAGTCCATGAAAATGCTTTACTTTGTTGAAATTAAAACTGTTTGTAGTTCTTATCCCTAAAAATCTAAAGTGGAATTGTAGACAAGGTTAGAAAAGTTAGGAGCTTGATTACTCTTTTTTCATCGAGAAAAAGGGATGGAAGATATTTATTTCATTTCCTTCATTTTGATTGTTTTTCTTCAAATATGGTTATTTCAAGCTATAATATATTGTCTTTTGTTTAAAAAGCTACGATTATAATTTCAAAAAATGTATTTTTAACGCTGTATTGTTATATACTTTCATCATATTTTTTGATGTCCATTTTAACTTTGTAGGTAAATTTTCATCTCAACTTTGTTATAGTTAAATAATAGTATTAACCACCATGCAAATCATCCGCTGCAACTATGCAGAATTCATTTGGAATTAAAGAATCTCCCAGAAATTTTTAATAATAATGAAGTATGTGATATTATCCATAAACTTCTGGGTATTTTTGTTCATGTGCGTTTGAAGCATGTACTTCGTGTAAAATATCTACCGTATATTGATATTAATGTATGAGGAAAGTGTCAGCAATTTGTTTCTTTAAAGGTGAGTTTTTTGTCAGCTGTAGGTTTTTGGCTGTGGGACAGGTTGAGTTCATTTCCAGTATTTATCACCTCCGTTTCATAGTTAATCTGTTTATTTTCAGGTGCTTTGAATGTGAAAATTTGATCCATTCGAGATTCGTGGATTAATATTTAGCATCTCAGTAGTTCGCGGAACTGTGATAAACGCGGTAGATTTTTTTTTAATCCCGCTGTTCACCACTGCAAGAGTGGAAACGGTGTGATGCCAAATAATGTTCAGCGTATAATTAATGGCGGCCATCAGAATGTTGCTAGCACATCTGGTTCGTGTTGTCATTATTTGGCGCTCTTATAATTTTTTGAAAATAATTTTATCGAACATTCGAGCTGTTCATTATCTTATTTGCCAGTTTTTTGTTTTTAGACGGGTACTATATGTCGGACAAACTGTTCACTGAGCTATGGTTTGCTGTGCTTTTAGTGTCTTTCACTTGTGGAACTCAAAGTGGAATCTAATGAATAGTGAAATGTTTTGACAGTTTAAGCAATAGTAGGCAATTTATAGAAAAAAATTTCCGTGTTTGATGTATTTTTGTCTAAAGGCTAGGAGAACCGAAAGCCAACAAGGACATTTGATTTTGTGAAGTTAAATTTTATTTCAATTCATGATTTTATATTGTTAATAGGTACAACAGATACACACACCAGTAATTCTGGAGCAGCAAATGTGGATGCGGAATACGGCATTTCGTATGTTAAGGTAACTTCGTCCTATTGATGTTTTTTCTTGCTATACAGCTCCCCAAATTTTTTGTTACCTTTGATATCATCGAATGCAGTCTCTTTTACTTTTGCGAACTTAAATTGCGCAGCAATCGCTTTTCTTTTTTGTTTGCAAATTTGATAATGAATCAAGGCGTGAATTCTAGGTAGTAGCAGAATCCATTGGTATAGCAGGACTTCCCGATGTTTGCGCATCTCAAATAGCAGTTCAAACAACATATGCGGTGAAGGTAATAGCATGATATTTCAAAATCGTATGCATGTACAACTTTCCATTTTACTTCCCTTATATTTACCACATACATCGTTTTTTAGCAATCTATAGATTTTTTGATCAATGAATTTTCATTTTCAGATGGTAATTGAACAAGCAAAAAAATTCACTGTTCACGGTCGTCGTAAGCGCGTCATAGCTGAAGATATCGATTCAGCATTTACAATGTGTGGCTATCCGGTATTGATTTTTGTGATATTTTTCGAATTAAAAAAATTATGCACTTTTTAATATCGGACAAACATGTCCATATTTTTTTCATTTAAGAATTTGTTTAATGTAGTTTTATAAATAACTGCAAGGGAATATAATAATTGAGAACTTTAGCATACTTATGATGTATCCAAATTTACCAATTTCAATCGATGATTTAAATGGATCACTTTGATATGAGAATTAATGTAATGCGTGATTTAAGCCCATCGCCTGTTCGGCGTAGTTCTGGTTTCAATAGTTTAACGAATAAATATTTTCTCCTTTGAAGAAGTTTGTATTTATTTTTTTTCATAAAAGGATTGAGTATTCTAAATCTTTTTTCCAAACAGGTTGAAGCAAAAGGGATAAGTATGAAAGATATAATTAAATGATAATCAAATGTATTGTTGTAGCCCTTATTTGGTTTTACTGCGAAAGAAGGATTGCCTTTTCGTTTTGCTGGATCATTGGGACGTGACTTGTTTGTTACGGATGATCATGATGTCGAAATTACACCAGTAGTTAATGCGCCTGCAGCTAAATTACCTCTTGAAACTAATATTAAATGTAAGTTTTTAATATATTTTCTTTTTTGCTTACAATTTATATTTTCAAAGTTGTTCTTTTTCCGGTAATTTCAAGTATTTGTTATTTGTGACATGTTGCAAAAAATTTTTGAACCATGTTATGACATTTGTTATAACGTTTTCGTACACATTCTTTTCTCTAAATATTTCATTTTATTATGGTGTGCGAACTAATTTTCAAGACGACTTATGCACTAGGTTCACAGTATCAATATTATGAAGTAAAAAAATTTTCGTTTCAGCTCACTGGCTGGTGATTGATGGTGTGCAACCAGCTGTGCCGGAGAATCCAGCTCCTGTGATAGAGACAGAAGCGCAAGTAACGGTTGCTACTGAAAAAACAACAATTGATACGGGTCTATCAATATTATCAAAGGCACATAGGGGTCTACGACAAACCGAACAAGTACAAATCAAAACAACATCTACACACGCACTCTCTGTGGTCCATTTTTACTTACAGATTGTGAGCTAACGTGTTACATGAGCCAATATTATCACTCACTGTTTATGTGCTTCGTGATATCATTACTGTGTGAAAGAAAAAATGTATATATAATTTGATGATATTTATGGCAGTATGTGTATGTGTTATGTTTTTTGAAAATTTTCTGTAATATATAGGCAATTAATAGAAGAATGGTGAAATCGGCTGAATTATTGCCACATATTTTTTCTTTCACTTTTTTCTTATTATCAAATCTAATTTTTTAGGTCAGACTTATTGGAGTTTATCAGTTCTTTCATTTATATTAGCTTAATATCATGTAAGCAGGGTTTTATGCAGTTGTATCCAATGACAATGTAGTTAATTTTTGCTACAAAGACTTTTATATTGATAAGAAAATTCATTTAAATCTAACTGAAGCTTAATTTTCTTCAGGAACAGCAGGTATTCTTTAAAGAAATCACTGAAGCTATTATGGGCAGTGATGATACAAGAAGGACGGTACGCTTGCTTAATTTTCTAAACTTCGTTAATTTGATGTGACAAAATTTGGATAGGAAATAACGGTAATGAAGCAAAGCTTCCACATTGATGAATATATATGTGTTGAATGGGATATCGAGTTTTAGGATAGTTCTAATATAATGTAACATTGTTCGCGGATGTATCTTTATTTTCTGCTCACCGTAATGCTTCAAATTAATAATTTCTTTATGTGATTCTATGATAATTAATTCTTGATTTATAGGAAGCACTATACAGTCTCCAAACTGATGCGGGTTTGCAGCAGTTATTGCCAAGGTTTTCGGTAGCGATTGTTGAAGGGGTTGGTTGCTTACTTATACTCTTATCCTGCAATTCGTTGAATATTTTTTATTATCAAAATGGTTTTCATTTCATGATTGCATCCGTTCAAAATTTTCATTGTATTTTTAATTAAGGTTCGGTGCAATATTGTGCAGCACAATTTGGCTATTCTGATATATTTAATGAGGATGATCCAGAGTTTGGCAAATAATCCAGCATTGTCATTGGAACGCTGTGTCAGTTACTGTTATTTTTTTTTTAGCGGTTTGTGATTTGTAACATTTGAACAAGAATGAACTAACGAATCTGTATGAGAGATTGGATACTGAATGATCAGTCATTCTTGACCAGTTAGGGATAATACTTTTTTGTTTCTCTTGAGAATCTAATTTCTCTAAATTATTTGATATCGACCCTGAAGTTTACAGCTACATGAATTGTTGCCTTCCGTATTATCCTGTATATTGAGCCGACAATTATGTGCTCGCCCAGAAACAGATAATCATTGGGCACTACGAGAGTTTTCCAGTCGTTTGTTAGCTAATGTGTGTAGGTAAGGTTTTATACGCATTGTACAGTATAACGTTGTTAAAAGTAACTCTCTGGCCACGGAAATGTGCCTGGCTTTTTGCAATTCTTGTTATAAAAGTTGAGCTTCGCAAAATTTTTATTATACGGAATATAAGTTTTTAGGTCGTACAATATCAGTCATTTGCGATCGCGTGTAACTCAAGTTCTTGCACAAGTTTGGCGTGATGAAAATTGTACACTTGCGGCATTATACGGATCACTCTATGCTCTGAACGAACTCGGCGTTGACGTACTCCTTTTTATTGTAAAATTTCCTTTAGGAGTAATATATCAACGCGTAAAATGAAACTAAAAACATTTTTCGATAATGACGCTGATTATTTTTAGATTACGTAATTACTGTTATATTTACAGCTAATCTCAATTGCTTTATTATATTATGCTTAACAAAAAAATTTTAAGTTACAAATTTCACAAAACACCTCAAGCATTCACATATAATTAAGCTGACATGTTTATACTATTCTAATTTGTTGTAGACTGTGCATTCTGTGGTAATACCTCGAGCTGCTCAACTGTACAATGATCTTCGAAGGATAATGTCGAGTAAACCGAACACAATTGACAAATTAGCCGCCGAAAAACTTCAAAATTTCGTCGTTGTAAGTTTGCGCAGTTGTCGATGATTTTTTAAAAATTTCGTGGGAAGGCTTTCAATAGTTGTTTTTTCGCTCACTCGATGAATTTTTCCTACACTTTCATGTAAAAAATTCATGTTTTAAAGAAAGTGTTGGTACATTTCGTAAAAGCTCAAAAACCGATTGGGTTGAAGGAAGTTGCAGACTATCAAAACATGTTTGGAGGATTTGGCGATGCTGTATACAAGTATGTTATGGATTTAGAGCGGGCAGTTTCTAATCTTTTTCGAGAATTTCGAGTCTAAAATATCAGTGATGTTAACGAGAAGTTAATATAGTCCGAGAAGCATTTCTGTAATAAAATCCAGGATTTTGTCTAAGGAATTTTCGCTTATAGTAAACCACAGTAAATGTTGTTTTACAGAGCCGTTACAAATGAACATGTGTCAGTAGTACCCACCAGTGCATCAGCAAATAACAACAATGTGCATTCTGCTGTTCTTCACAGGTCTGGAAATGACCGAAGGCCAACTGTGTCCGCTGTTAGTATATATTTGCATTAAGATTTTTTAGAAGGGAAGGTCAAGAAAGGAGAGAGATTACTAGCGAATTAAATTTTTATCCATTTATTCATTCTATTAGCCATAAATTGCTACAGCAACAACAGCAGCAGCGTTTGGTGATAGGTACAAAGCAGCCTGTGACTTCTTTGTCCAGTTCACCACTTTATGTGGTTCGTCCGCAGAACTCGCCAGTGGCTGTTCGAAATTCTACTCAACAACCGTATGTTAACATTATTAGTGGTGGACGTTTGCAGCAATCAGCTCCGGTACTGGGTCGTCCAGCGCAGCAGAGCACATATTATGTTTCCAGTGGAACAAACTCACCAGTATGTCGTTTTGTTTGCTTTTTTGTTTTATCATCCCTTTTGTTTTCTTCTGATACACCAGGTATTATTATTTTCAGCTTTTTCTTCTTATCTATTATTATAGCTTCAGCACTGAATTATTTGGATACTATTTCAAGTTTGATTTTTGCCATCGAAAAATAATGTCTGATTTTATATTTTTATTATATATGATTTGAATCAAACATTTTTAGACGAATTCTTACGTTGTTCGGCCAAGTGGATATAAGAAAATGATTGTAACAAGCCAACGCGGTACTTCCAGCTCTACGAATGATACTTTTAGAAATTCATGAGTGAGTTATATATTTTTTTCACTGCCAAATTACCTCTTTTGTTGGAGGATTGGAGAAATAAGCCGATCTCAGGTTTTTTTTCTATTTTTCTTGTTCGCTGATAAACTCAGAGAAAATCTTGTGAATATTGTTTTAGTTTCATGTCTCAATGATTACAAAATATCACAAAAAATTGTATATTCATGTATTTTCATTCAATGTTTCTTTTGGTCTTATTCATGCTAATGTTAATGGGATTACTCTAAAATGAAATCTAAATACTGAAGTGAGATGCTTTTCATTTATCTTTATGGTATTAGCTAGAATGCTGTTTGATATCATCTGTATTTCGTGACATCAAAAGAAATCTTGATATTTATAAATTTGATCAAGAATATGATTGGGAAAATTTTTTCTTCAGTATATCACATCCACTGCTTTTTCATTAAAATTTTGTTTAAGCGGGTTAATGAGGTAATGAAGATCCTATCATCTTTCTTTATGGGAAATGTACAGCTGTTATCATAATTGATTAGTTACAATCTAATTGCCGTCTAAGTATGTGGTCAATATTTTGCTTGAGAGCCTATGTTTTGTAAATGTCATAATTAACTAATTTCCAGACAGTATATTTCAGCAGGCCTTTATGATCTCAGAATCCAGCATGTTTTTGAGCTAAGAAAGCTCTCGCTCTAATTTCCGCTAAAGTAGTCTATTTCATATTTTAATAAAGTCAACAGCATATCTCAAGACTGTTGAATGTATTTTCTATTGGATATGAGGGAAAATGCGAATAAATTGGGAGAAGAAATAACTGTGATGAAATATGTAAGTTGAAAAATGGAACATGATCTAAATTGCAATATAATTGAATTAATTCTCTTTTAAAATTTTGAATTATGTAATGAACAGAGAATCTTTGCGGATACGAAGGAGTTATTTTGTATCATGTTTTCGTTATTTCTGTCGGACACTTGCTTTCACATCATTTTGTTCTGTTATAATGTATGTGGATATTTTTAATTATAGATGATGATTCAAATGCTCACATGCAATACTTTTATTTCAGTGTTCCAATGTAGTAATACATGTCCAGGATTAATTTCCAGGTTTTCATTTTGAAGTGAGAAACAATTGCTGATGGACTATATCTCTATCACATTGATGGTGTAGGGAGCAAAAAATGAGGAGAGTATAACTTTCAGGCTTGGTTTAGGTTTATAACAGGTTTTTCTTTTTTCCCAGAGAAATCCTGGATATGTTGGTTACTTCATTTGATGAAGAGGGGCATATACAGCACATATATTTCTAGTGCGCAGAAGCTAGGATGAGCGAAGTTTCTTCGTATTCTGAAATGAGCAGTTCTTTTCAATTTGACAGTTCAATTTTTTTTTCGAAGAAATGCTTTTGCACACATTGCCAGGAAATGCTGATCTCAGGGTGAAGACGGAGAAGACTAAAGTTGAAATTGTTTACCTCTGTTTTTGTGAGGAACTTGAAATTGTATATCTGAAATCATGTTGGTGTATGCAGTGTTTTCACTATTATTTATTGTTGATTCTATGTTTTTGCTCAAGGGATGGATGATATTGTACATTGTGTGCCAGATCTGCTGCTCATCACGCCAAAGTAGGTTTGCTGTTCCATTCGCCACAACATATATAATATAATTCCTAGCCATAGTAGTTGCATCAGTTAGTCATTCAGTGGTATATATCAGAATATAAAGTTTTTTTATCAAGATAGTGTTAGGGTTATGTGAAACTTACTGATACATGTCAGTTTCAGTTTCAACTCGGTTCGATAATTATATTAATTTTCCATTCTTTTTAAAGCATGAGTTTTCAGAAATTTGGCTTTTTATAGTAGAGATTTTTTCTTCTAAATTTAATTTTAGTCCAATATGCATATAGCGGTCATCGAGAAGATCGCATTTTTCGAAACTAAAAATTATCTGCATCTATTAAAATTTCTCTGTAGCTCCATGAAAATGCTATGCTTTTTAAAACTTCTATCATTTTTTTTAGTTTAATAAATTTTTGCTTAGGAAGGAATTGGAACGCATCATATGAATTTTCATTTTAGAACACTATCCTATTTGTTAATTTACTAATTTGTTTTTTTTTTGTTTTATATGCAGTGGTTATTCTTCATATAATGAACGTGAATATTATGTCACTATTTCGCGTGCATAAACATATGGACGTTTTTTGAGTGTTTTGGAATGAATTTCTGAGTATTCGAAGTGTCTTCAAATATTTCTCACTGGTGTTCTCCAACCGTTTTGGTAGGTTATGAACATCGTGAAAGAATTTTGATAGTAGAAAACTAGTCAACGTCAGAATAGTATGGAAACGGTCCTAACTGCTGTTTGTGAGTAGATATGGTGCGATGGAAGTGAAAGAGTATCATGAGTGTTGTTGATAGAAGCATGATAGTAGGTTTTATCAAAGGAAAAGAAAGTGATTTTATCTTTTTTGACGATCATATTTTCACGTAAATTGATCACCTAGATGATTTCGTGATCAAACAAAAGAAGAAAAACAAAGCGTGAACATTATCCTGAGAATATGATCTCTAGCAATCAATTTTTCAAAAATCATTTATCTCAATGTGTTACGGCCGATAATGCATGAGAGAGTGATGGAAAGGAAAAATAAAAATCTCTTAAAGAATTTCTCAAGAAAAGCCCTCAAAAGTATAGTTTCATGTGTTGATGGAATAAGGTTTGTTCCTCAAGAAAACAGTAACTGTAACGGGTGGATATTTATCCGGTGTCCATTCATTCATCAAAAATTTAGCAAAATGCCTAGACTGTCATTAATTTTGGTTTAAACGATTTTGTTGAGAAACTACATACAAATGTTGTTTAGTTCAAATGAGGCTTATTGAAGGAATCTTTAAGACATGAAATTTAGGCTTGGCCCATTCAGATTATTAATGGACCATTTATCTCTCTGTCGATTGCTTATGAAGCAGTTGTTTACTGTAGAGCCAAAACATCCCAATTAAATTGGCAAATTTTAAGATAAATTGCACGTGTGAGGACTAATACAAAAAGTTAATGCGTTTTGCTGCTGACCCGCTTCATAAGAAAAAAAGTAAAATAACGTTAAAAGTGACATAAAACTAAAGATTATTTGAAGCAATCATTTCAGTTTTCTGATTCAATTTTTTACTTTCGGATGATCATGTAACTCTCTTCTACACACTACTCACTGAAACCTTCATCAATTTGTGAATTCATGAAAGAGATTATTCCGCAGAATGAGATTCTGAAGCAAAAAGCCAACGATATCTAGAAATTCTTTTGTTCTTAATAAACAAGTATTAATTATTTCTATTTTTTGAAATCTATCGTTACAAAGCCAAACGAATTATTATTATATGACGTGGGATATGAAATCTCAGAAATAATAATCTACAACGTTGGAACGTTTGTAGAGCTAAGAAATCATCGTATGATGAAAATGCTATTCATTATCGTACATTTTCTCCACCTTTGGATCTTCAAATTCTTATCAATGAAGATAAAGCTCAGTGCACATATCTATTTCCTTTAGATAGAAAATGAAGGATATATCACTGGTCAATGTTTGGCTCATGGATGAAAGATTGCAAAGATTGCAGATAAATCTGTAACCTTGGTGCTTACTGAAATTTACTTTGTAGAGTTTCTCCATCTAATACGGCATTATCGATTATTTTACCTTTTTCCTTGTCTTTCTCGTTCTGTTCGACGATGAACCAGGAACCAATAGTACTATTTCATAGTTCCTCGCTTTAAAACAATTTCAAGGAAAGAATAATTTCATTTAATGATTTTGATTATAAATCAATAACTAATGATGCCAAAATAAGTTATCAGTGTATGAAATCATCATTATAATCAAAATAAACTCTTCCGGAATCTCCTCCTTCCTAAAAACTTTCGACAGTGTGTGCCTGCATGTATCAGTGACCTCATAGTGGATGATAGCTTTGCAACGACACTTTGTCACTAGACATAGTTTTTAAAGTTTTTTAAAGTCGGCAATAAAAAGTAAAATTTATTTGAGATGGTATCGTTTATGCTGTACTTGATGTTGCTGTATTATCTCACATCAGTTGTTTACAGCGAAGCGAAGTTTTTTTTGATATTTGAAAATAAGCTGACCGGTTGAGAAACAAACACGGATCTACACTTCTTTCTCGAGTGTTACCATAAAATGAAATGATTCGTCCCATGATAATGTCCATGTCGTTTTCTCCCGTCTTTTTAATCAATTCTTAAAAAATTTAAATTCTTAAAATCTTGTTCAGCTGCCTTCATTAGCTTGCCAGTAAGAGTTTTATCGACTCAGTTGCTTCATCAACTGAATCGATAAAGCTCTCACCGGCCGCTTCATCATCGCCACTTTTGCATTGTCTCTTGGAACTTGAAGTGGAACATGCAGAAAAGTTGTCAGTGTACTCAGCTGTTACAGTAAGGTAGAGGCCAAGTTAACATTTTGCTTGAAATTTAGTTTTCTTCCATCAAACATGAGCTTTATTTTTTAAAATTATTCTTAAGCATAATTCGTTTCTTTTAGAGAAATATTGGGAGGGATAAACCACAACATAAAGCGGCAGTTAACTATACAATCTACTGATTCAAATTTCCGTTTCAGGATATTCCATCCATTAGATCTCATAAACTTTAGGTCCTACTGTGTTCGGAAACGTTTTTGTCAAAAAATTGCAAACAATTTCGTTTCCCTTCTTTAAATCATTTCGCTTCATTCGTCCATTTAATAACCTTCTATCATCATTTATTGTCGCTATTAACTATCAAGTTAAGAACTCGAGAGAAATGACTTTCTATTCACAAACTACTCAAACAATAGGAATAGTTAAGATGTATTTGACGTAAGCTTAACAATAAGGGTCACAATTTTAACTCACACTTT
>JABVXU010000573.1:0-34026 GCA_013365365.1 Cruorifilaria tuberocauda
TAGGTAACCTGGTCAACTTTGACATATTTTATAGATAACCTGGTCAACTTTGACATATATTTTATAGGTAACCTGGTCAATCTTAACATATATTTTATAGGTAACCTGGTCAATCTTAACATATATTTTATAGGTAACCTGGTCAACCTTAACGTTATCATCGATATTTTTTGCTGCTCATTTATTGGTATGCTTTAACTCAGCTGTAAATCCAATCCTATATGCGCTTATCAATCGTGAATTACGACAGCAACACACGAAAGCATTAATCAAACGTTGTCGTTCATTATCAAATGCTACCAGTACTGCCTTAGATGCGCTTATCAAGCATTCTCATCAGTAGGTGGAATAAACACTCTTTCCATAATCACTGTTAATATCACCTATCAATCAAGTTTTCTCTTTCTTTCTTTCTTTTTTTGTTTTTTGAATTTCTCCTATATCTTAAGAATTGTTAATTTTTTTTTTCGTCGAAATTTTATTTTCAAATATTTCAGAATGATAATTACAGCAGATATTTTATTTGTAAATAAGTAAACAACGATTTGATTTCTTCTACCAAAATTAATTAAAATTAGCATTTGCACTTTTCTTTTTATCATTTTAAATATTTAAATTTGACTTTTGCTTCGCTCAATAACAATATAACTTAACATCGTGGATTAATTATCCTTGAAAATTAATTATTTAAATTTTGATTAACATTAAAAAATAGTTTTTTTTTTTTAAGTTTGCATGTTGAGCTTTATGTGTATGCTTAGTATTTCGCACTTTTCTTGTTTTGCTTTAAATTTCGACGAAAAAAAAGTTTATTATTTTGATGTAACTTAATTGATTTGATCTTTAACTTGAACTTAAAATTAACTGACCTTTAATGAATTGCTTCCTAATTTCTCATTCTAATAAACTTTTTTAAATTTCTTTCTTTTTTTTACAAAATTTGCTTCAATTTTACATTGCTCTATTTTTTAACAAATCTGTGATTATCGTCCAATCACGTAATCACGCAATCACATAACGTTCAAACAAACAGCAAACACGTTGTTTCTATTTTTTAACTAATTAGAGTAACTATTTTTTTCTCGTCAAATTTTATTTTTTAAGTTTTATTTCTTTTCCTCAAACTTTAGTCTTATGGAATGTGCCGGACCGTTACACTGCACTTTTGATGCTCCAAGTGTTCATGAAGATCGACATCGTATAAGGTTTTTTTTTTGTTTTAATTTCTCATTTCAATCATTTAATTATCTGTTAAGAAATGATAAGATAAATTGATTGAAATAAATATTGTACTGATAAGAATTTGATAAACTAAAAAAGTTGTAAAATGTTTTGTATAAAATAATTTGCATTAAATTAGATATGAATTGAAAAATGAATTTTTCATCATTATCATTTAGCAATATTTTTATCACTATTACTGATTAAGCAATAAACAATTAGAAAGTATAGAATGCCAAAAATTGGAATTCAATTTTATTTAAAAATTGAAAAAGTTGGAATTCAATTTATTTATTTTTTTCGTTTTTCTTTTCACTTAAATTAACATATTTATCTTTCAGTATTTAATTTTTAACATTATATCATTCGTCGATCATTTAAATAATCTTAATGATCGTGCAAAATATGCTAAAATAAAGTTAAAAGAACTTTTTTAAATGCATTAATTGTTCACAAGCAATATTTAAACATTTAAATCCATAAATAAACTATAAATCCATAAAAATCTTCTTTATCAATCAATAACAGCTACTTTATCATTATTATTTTATTTTAGTAATCCGACAAAAACAAGTGGAAATGTTGATAATGATAATTATGACAATGATGATGATGATGATAATGATGATAAGCTTAACAGGGATTCATCATCTTTGAATCATTTACAACGAAAACTTACAAATGGCATGAATGATGCAACATCATTTTCAAATAGTTCATCTGATGGAATGATTGATATTGGTGATGTTATAAATCAATCAAAATTTAGTACTTCATGTTGCACTTTAAGATCACTGACAAAAGTTGAATGTATGGATTCATTCCTCTAATATTATCATTTTTCAATTCTTCTTTTAATCCAATTTTTTTTTTATTCACATTTTATTTTGATCGGTTACTGTATGCTTTTGAAATGGTAAAATTCTTTTTTTGCAAAGATTTTTCATATATTTTATAAAGTGAATTTATAATATATATAAATGTGAATGATGATAAATGATAAATTTAATATTTGATAAATTTTATTTCAACAAATTACAAAAAAAAACCCCTCGAGAAGTATTCCACATATTTAACTACCGTATACAAGTATGAATATTAAAATTGAAATACTGTAAAAGTTTTAAAACAACTAAATCATTAGGTAAACTTATCTAAATCACGTTAATTTCATTCCATTAATAGCCATGTTGGTGCAAAAGTTCAATATTGTTTTACACTAGAAAATTGAAATATCAACTGATAATTTAAATGTTTACATATCGTACATTACCGTATATTGAAAAGAACATCTGAAATCTTGAAAATTTACAAATCTACCATATTATTGAACCGAAATTTTTATGTACATTTTTCACCCTAAAGAAATTTTAAAATAACGATCACTATTTAACAAAAAATTTTCTCATTAGCAAATAATTTTGTTTGTTTGAAATTTTTTAATATCTAAAATGTTTCACTGAAATAAAATAAATTAAATTTATCCCAGCATACTGTATTCCTCCTGTACTATTTCTTTTAAAGAAAAATAAAATACAATAAATTGTTTGCAACAAGGTAATATTGCAATATGATCAGATAAGCTTTCATTTTGATAGCAAATATTGATGTTATTTTACTTTTCCTTAATTTTATATTTATATATATATATATATATTTGAATCCTATCATTTTACAATTTCAACTTTATAATAACAGTAATAACTGAGCTCCATAAATAATAATGATAACAGTAATAAATAATATCATCTAATTCTTTGATAAGACTAATCATCTGATAGTTTCTGTGATAGATAATGTAATCGTTCATTAATTAATAGTTATTATAGCAGTTTTACAGTAAGAAAAAAATGAGAATGATGATTTTTTATAAAGATAAAATTGGTTACTTTTGAGTAATTCAACTTTTAGGCTTCAATTATAAGCCATTAACTTTAAAAAGTTAAGTTATTTTAAAATTAATATATTATTTCATATCTCTTCTAAATCAATTAAAAAATAGTCATGATGACTTTTTTCCACTTTCCATTAATCATAACTAATCAATCAAATTATCAAATATACTTGAATACTGATAACATTATATAGTAATTTTCCGATGTAAAATCTTCACTCACACTGTGAAAATAACAGTGATAATAATCACAAGTAAAAATCTATGATAAATTCTGTTAACATTTCAAGAAAGAAAAAATTGGTAATTAAAATACTAACAAGAAATATTAAATCAAAATTATCATTCTGATCGAAATGATTTTTTTTTTTCAATCATTCTTAGCATATTGTCATATTTAAAATAACACTGAAAGTATATTAATCATATGAAATGATTCATATTAATATTTCAATTTAAATGATTGCTATATTGCTTATCATTTATTTATTTTTTTCACCGTTAATATAAGTAAATGTTTTGGTACGGTGATAAAGTAGCAAGAAGGGAAAAGGTCAGGTATCTAAACCTTTTTCATATCTAATCCTTTCGTTTTTCCAATAAAAACTGTTTTGTTATATTATTGCTGTATTATAAAATAAACGGTTGTTTCAGTATTCCTGGACCACAACCGTACAAAAGATTCCTGTACGAATCTGTCCACCTGATATTTCCACAAAGTCAATCCATGCTTAATTTAGCGAATTTAGTCTAATCCAAATTCCAAAACAAAATTAGTTTGTCAGTGATTTTCGAACTTTAAAAAAGTCACTATCAAATCACTCTTTAATCTTTTTTTTTTCTACAAAAAAAACTGATTTGAAGAAGGATTACAAGCAGAATTATAATACATTTCGTTATCATCGATGATATAGAATAGACAGACTATTTTTCATACTTCAATCTTTTAAATTTCAAATCTAATATCGATTAGCATTTCATAGTTAAATCTAAACGATGCAAAAAAATAATTAATGAAAGAAGAAAGAGAATCTAAAATGTTAAGATAATAAGGAAAGATAGATTCAATTGTGCTAATAAATGTCTTTTTTTTTTTTATAAAATTTAAATAATCGCAAAGAAATTGAAAAATGGTTAAAAAAAAAAGAAAGAGAAAAATTATTTTCGGCTCACTTCTTCCGCTTAATTTTTAAAAATGATTTTATCGCATTTCCACAAATTTTCATTCATTTTTATATCATTTAAAAAATTGTCATTATCAATTGAGCACAATCATTCGCTATCGCTTTTCGTAATTTATTTTTCAAAAATCCTTTCCATTTATTTTATTGATTAATACTTTTTTTTTTAAAGTTTCATTTTTATTCCTTCATTCAATCAATCTTCAATGAAAATAAATCCTCCACTGCAATTTTTGATAATAATGATGATCGTTTGAAATTCTTTATCACTACTAATCAAACTTAGCTAAACATTAGCTTAGTTAAAAGCAAAAAAAGAACGAATAAAATTTGGCTAAAACCGTAAATTTACAAAAATAAGGAAAAAAAAAAAGAAAACAATTCCAAGCTCTAAAAAAAAGTTTATCAGTTTATCAGAATAATATATCCTTGAAAAATCCATATCAACAGATTGAATTTATCATTACTTTTCTTTTCCCTTTTTTTCTCTAAAATTAATTGATGTATGATGAAATTAGGATTTATCATAATGATCATAAATCTTTGATAATTTTAACATTTTTGGTCTTCAAGAGCTGAATCTTCCATTTTAAGCTCATCCTTTCCAAAGCATAACGTACTTTGCGCCAGTTAAAGCTGCTATATCTTTAAGCATTTCCACCAAAACTACCAGGAGTTTTTACTGCAGCAACTTTTAATCCACCACGTAGCTTATTGATTAATAAAACCTATGTTTCAGATATCATGGAAATACTCAGCAGTGAAAATACCTATTATTGTTCTCTCTTTTTCCTCTCTGTTTAACAACCATAAATCATCAATTTATTCAATTATTAATTTATTGTTGATCAAAAAAGATTTTTTAAATTTAATCCAAACTCTAAAAGAAATCTCTTTTCATAAAAAGCTAAATTGAAATTAAAAAAAAAACTTAACAAATATTTAAAACAAAATTTCTATAAATATTTCAAAATCATTAGTTGTTCCTTTTTTTTTTAATATTTCAAATTTAAAATACATTTTGACTTTTTATCACGTATAAGCTTTTAAAGTAATTATCACATTTAAAATTGTAATAAAAAAAAAGAGAGAACAGCATGAAAATTCCACATCAAATATATTAATTGATATTTTTACAATTATTATTAATTATTTATTTTTAATTACAAATTACAATATTAATTACATAATTACAAATATTTATTAATTAATTACAAATGACATCCTCAAATGTTACCTAAAAAGGTAACACTTTCAAAAATTCTCTTATTGATGCAATTTTCAAATCACAGATTTTATCACCGGATTTACTGCTTGCTCATTTTCATATTAAGATATCTCAGTAAAACCCGGGTGAGCAAACAGTACTTGCATTCAGTGCACTTGTACGCCAAACATCGTTCCTTCAACTATTATCAACGATCTCGACAAGTGCACCGAATGCCAAATGCACTAGGCCACAATTCCTTATATACACATTAAGATCAGTAACTTCTAAATGGATTATCATACTGATAAGCAATCATCTGCAGTACTTACTGTATTATCTTTAAATCTATCCTTTTTCCTTACAATAATGTTTATCTTTTTATTTGTCTTCTTCTTACATGTATTTTACTGATAAAAGTATATTACAAATGTACTCTTTCTCTCCCTCTCTTTCTCTCTCTCTCTCTCTCTTATAAATAATATTTTCAATTATTATTGTTTTATATTTTAAAGCAAAAATGAAAAAATTAAATTTATTCTATTTCTCTTTCTCTCTCTCTCTCTTATAAATAATATTTTCAATTATTATTGTTTTATATTTTGAAGCAAAAATGAAAAAATTAAATTTATTCTATTTTTATAAAAGTTAATTTTTGTTTTTTTTTTTGAATTTTTTGATTAAAAAAAACATAAATTCTGAATTTGTAACAAAATAAAAAAGAAAAAGAAATAATTAATGGATTTATGAATTATCATAAATTATATAATTATGATTATGGCGTAAAATTTATTTTCAAAATTTTACAGTGACATAAAAATTTCTCGCATAAATTTGCAAAATCATAATTTACTTCAACTTAAAAGTAATAATTGAAACTTTAGTTTAGAAATTTAATTCTTTCATTGTTCTTTTTTTTCTTTGTTGAATTTCAAATATTTTACTGAAAAAAAGTCTAAAATATTTTTGAGCATTTGCAAATGATAGAAAAAATTGTAAAATTAAGATAAAAGAGATTAAAAATTTGATCTCAAAACTTTATAAAATTATCACTTTTATGATAATTATAAGATAAAAGTAATTTTTCGTTTTTTAAAAATTAATAAGCTTTAAAATTAATAATCGTCATTTTCTATTATTCATAATATGAGAAATAATGATAAGTTGTAACTTACCGAATTTTAAGCACGACAAGAAAAATTGAATCATTTTCAAAATTTCGATATTTTCATTGAAATTTCACAGTTCGCATTCAGTTATCATAGCTTTTGAATCATTCAATTATAAAAGAAAAAAAAAATTATCACTCGTAAATAACTTTCTCATCAGTCATATTTTATCATTTCTTAACACAACATTTAGCAAGAATATTTTCAGTGAAATAAAACTATTTGTTTAAATTTTATTTAAATTTTTTAAATTATTCAAATTTATTTTAACAAAACTATTATGAATTTTAAATTCAATACTTATCACTGATTATATTATTACAAAAAAATTTCAAATTGCAAAACTTAACAACCATATTCAACCAAATTCAAAATAAATAAACCAATTTCTACTTTTTCTTTTCTGCCAAATTTATTTATTTACTTATTTATTTTCAATTTGATTAACTAAAGCTTCTACTAATAATCGAAGCAAATAAAAAAAATGATAACATACAGCATATTGACCTTAAAAAAAATCTTACCAAATTTCAGAAATAATTTTATTAAACGTAAAAAAGTCATCAGTAGAACAAAAAAAAAAAAACTAATAAATAGTACTAATAGTAATTAGTACAGTGGAACTAAGTACTTTATTACTTGTTACTTTACTACTTGATACTTTATCCAAAGTTTCATTTAAATAAACTTTATGCTTGCTTTTCTTGCTCCTCATTAATTTACCAGCCAAGTAAATCTTTTAAAAAAATGATTTTCATACTATTTTAATAATTCACTGAAACTTTTCTGCAAAACAAAAATTCACCAAGCAATCATACGAACAAAGCAATACAAGTAAAGGGCAATAATCATAATACTAATTAAAAGAAAAAATTGATTTTGGCGCATTTGTCCTACACCCACGCACACACACATATATATATATATATTGTCAGATGGATACAAACGCTGCTAAGCAAAAATTGGCGCATTTGTCCTACACCCACGCACACACACATATATATATATATATATATTGTCAGATGGATACAAACGCTGCTAAGCAAAAATTGGCGCATTTGTCCTACACCCACGCACACACATATATATATATTGTCAGGTAGATTACAAACGCTGCTAAGCAAAAATTGGCGCATTCGTCCCACACCCACGCATCCACATATATATATTGTCAGATGGATACAAACGCTGCTAAGCAAAAATTGGCGCATTCGTCCCACACCCACGCACACATATATATATTGTCAGATGGTTACAAACGCTGCTAAGCAAAAATTGGCGCATTTGTCCCACACCCACACGCACACACACTCACATACATATTATCACCTCTGTAGTGAGAATTTAACAAAAATGAAGAGATCTAATTCCGTACGATTTTCTCACATAATCCAATAGTATAGTTTCATAACTGTACGGTATATACAGTATCGGTTTTGTATAGGAAAATTGTTGAGTGTTAATCCAGTGATTTCAATTGGCATTGTTCGATTTTTTTTTTTTTTAAGCATTGTATGTATGATTTGAATGATAATGATAATGATAATGATAGTGATAGTGATAGTGATAGTGATAGTGATAATGATAATGATGATGAATCAGTCCTTCTCTATCGATCATTTTTTTGTATTCATTGTGATTGATAATGAAATTTTCGATAATTCTTATAAGATAATATAGAGATTTTAAAGGATTACGAAATTTTCAATTAACAATCAATCGATAATAATCAATTAATTGATACAAATGCAGGTAAATAGTTTTATAAAATTATTGAATTGTGAAGAATGAATGGAGAAATTATTTCTTCGTTGACCTTTAATTGTTTTTTTTTTTCTTTTTGTCGCAAATCTCAACGTTTATGATAAATTAGCAGCATAAGGAGGAAATAATTAAGCCTTAAATGATGATTTTAAATGAAGTATACTGTTGGAATTTTAACTTAATTAACACTCATTTTATTAAATTTTGTAAGGTTAATGAGTAATGAAGTGGCTAATTTGATTAATTTAAAAATGATAAATGGAGATTGCAAAGGTGTATTAGCATATCTCATGAGTAATGCTTACAAATATTAGATAGCTCGTGAAATCTGGAAGAGAAATTGCTCAAAAAAATAAATTTAATTTTTCTAAATTGTAAAATATTTTGGTTATCAAAATTTTATCTTACGTTTTTTTTTTTTGATTATTTTTTTAAAATGCATTTTCTACACATCATGACATTGCTTATAAAAAATTTTGCTAATACCTTAAGAATCTTATTTATATTATAGGATAAGAATTTAAGCTTATTCGAAATTTCTTTTTCAGATTTCATTGAATTCAAATTCATATATGAACTATTATTATCTATCCTATCTGTGAAACTTATCCAATCATTAAATTAAAATGAATCATAACTGTTATATGATTCATTGATAATAGAGTAAGCAGTATAATATATATATATATATATTGCATTATGTTAATATTTATTAATATTTAAAGTATGAATTTTACTATTGTTAGATAAAAATTCAAAAATTTTTTCTCTAGTTCTTCAAGAATTTTTATCCATCCCAAAAAACAGTTAATCTTTCTCAAGATTTCTTCAAGCATTCTTTTTTTACGTATTTGATAGATTAGTCTGGAAACTTGGTAAGTAATGCAATATGAAATGAAAAAAAATAAAAAAACTATCGGAAATGGAATCAATACAAAATAAAATTTATATTTCTACACTCATTTATTAGTATTATTAAATATAACTTTAATTATTATTAGATATTTATTAAATGTAATTTTAATTATTATTAGATATTTATTAAATGTAATTTTAATTACTGTTAGATATTTATTAAATATCATTTTAGTTATTATTATTTTAAATTATTAAGATAACGATAATTTAATTGTTATTTTATTTTTTTCATCTAGAAATTTTAGTAGCTTCGAAAATGCTGTTAAGCTAATTAAAAGTTCATTATAATTGTATTAGTATAATTTGAAAAGAAAATAAGCTTTTCAATTTCACTTAATACTTTACTTTAACAGTGCTTCCGTTTTATTCCTTTTCCAAAATGAATTCAATCAAATAGATAAACTATTATTGTTAGTTTATTCTTAGATCAACTAACTGAACTGTTTTAATAATCCAAGAAATTTAAACAAACTTATTAATAATTATTTACTAAAGCATTTATGATTAACTTCATCATTACTTCACTTAATGTTATTTATTCAATAGCATAGTTTAATTGTGCCAAATGCAATTACAATAATAATTATCTTTTTGCATCAACCAATTATAATTTATTTAATTTTCACTTTATCTATTATTTTTGGTAAATATTATGAATTAAAAAAATTCATTATATTTTTGTAAATAATGAAATTAATTAATTATTTATAAAAACAAAAAAAATGAGAGTATAAACATTTATTGACTAAATTTTTTTTTGCAAAAAATTTTTTTGTTATCGATAAATTTTTGGCTTATACGTAAATTTCCTACTTTTCCAGGTGCATATCGTTTCACGCCTTTTCCGCTAACATTCAGTGATAATTTTTATTTTATTACCTGGTAAATTTCAAAAAACAAAAAAAAAATCTCTTCAAAATTCAACATCTTCTCTTTCTTCCATCTTTTTAAATTAAACATTAATTTATTGCCAAAATTTATGAGGTGATAAGAAATTAATTTATTAAATTATCATTTCAAATGTTATCATTACTTGAAATGTTGATAATGATAATTTGCAAGTGAAAAAAAAATAATCATTCACCATTGATTGTAACTATTATTATCATCATCCAACCATCCTTATCATCAATTATCATTATCATAATCATTAGTAACAGTCAAATATTATTATTAGCAACTAAGTTAGCTTATTTACGGTTCAATTCGGATCAGTGTGATTAGTAATGAATAATAGAATGTTAAGAATACCGCAAGAGATTTGTTCATTTTCTCTTACCATTTCATTCTTAGTTTTTTTAAAATATTAAATGATAACAATCTAGCTAAAGAGTTATAATGATAACGTGATTAAATACAATAAACGTATCAGTTAAATCGAATACAGTAAGTGATAGCGATCAAATTAAATACAATAAGCATAATAGTTAAATCAAATAGTGATACTATCTGGGCAATGTTAGGTAAATATTACAGAAATCCGTTTTCTTATCTGTTTATATGCAATTAGAATTCTAAATTAAATCTAATTTTTTCATTCGTAATTGATAATATCACATTATTCGATTCTGAAATCATTCTTGAAAGATAAAATTCTGATATGCTTACTGATAGCTTGATAAAAATAGAAATGATTTAAATATTTTTGCGTTTTTTTCAAGAAAAATGAATATAAGCAAAAATGATTATTTGATAATTTAAACTTTTTTTTTTCAATTCTTTAGTTTGATAAAACTTTTCTTGAGAAATTATCTAAATGGAATTTCATATATTTTTTGATGAAATAACATTAATTGTTAAAAATTTTCAGCTATCATTCTGTTCTTTTCTTTTCCACAGAAATAAGAAAAATGATTATCAAATATTTCATCATTATTCATCAAAATGTTCGTCTTCTCTCTCTCTCTCTCTCTCTCTCCCTCTCTCTCTCTCTCTGTCTCTTTCTTCTACATTAGTTTTTTTTCCCTTGTAGTTTTACCTACCCTATTTCTTCAATCAAACAAATTTTCCTGGAAACAAACATTAATGAATGCAACCTATCTTGCTTTACCGCTCTTCTCCTGTCTTTTTCCGCCCCTTCCCTTGCACCTTTGCCGCCCCTCCGTTCACCTTTTCCGCCCTCTTTCTTTCCCCTTCCCACCATTTTGTTCCGCCCCTCTTTGTTCCATTTTAGCTTCTTCACCTTTTTACCATTTTACATTGTTACCCTTTTCTGATAACATACCTCCCGCAATCTTATCCGAACCTAAAATTAATCAATCACTTCGATAATTTTTCATTTCCAATTTTCTTCAATTCCATCTTGTTGTCGTTGTTGTTTTTTTTTTCCTTTGTCGAATTGATTAATATTTAATTGCAAAGGTAAGCAATATAGGTTTGTTAGCTTATCATTGTTTATCATACATTTCATTTTCACTAAATGATAATGATCAATATCAGTTAATTAAATATATGATAATTCTCGAGAATTTATTTTACAAATTTTTTTGATTTAATTGAAATATCATTTACTACATCGTTCTTTTCTGCTCTTTCTTTTTTTTTTCCTTAAAATTTTCAAAAATTTCAAAATGATATATTTTACTGCTTTGTTCTCTTTTGAAAATAGCAATAAATTGCCAGGTGAAAAAAAAAAAAGTGAATTACTTATTTTGGATGATTTTCTCGATTTGAAAATAAGAGATTTTGGTGTTTTTTTTTAAAGATAATATTATTGATAATAATGAATAATTATTGATTATATCTTATTGATAATAATTTATGAATTTGATTAAATTTTCTTTAAATTCTAGTCAAAACTTTTTATCGAAATAGGAAAAAAAGATAAAGAAAAGAATTTAATTCTTGATCATTTTTCTACTTTTTCTTCATCCGTTTAATTATCCAATTCGATGATATTACTGTTTGATTACTTATTGAATGAAAACGGAATGTCTGACAAACTTTTCCAGAATATTCTAATTAAATTTCACCTTTTTCCTCTGCTAATCCATCTTCTCATTATAAATATACTCTTGCTTATGATAAAAGCGATGTTTATCAAGCTGTAAAATTTTAAAGTTCAGTAATTGAAAGGATGACAATGAAGTTATGTATCAATCGGAAATGAAATAAGAGAATTAATTCGTCAATTTTGTTATAAAAATTATATAATTTGAAGAATTAATTATCGTTTGAAATAGGTAATTTGAATGTTTTCATTCATTTCAGGTATTTGCTTAGTTATTATACAATAAAGTAAAAAAAAAAACAAAGCAATTAAAATTAGATTTGAAAAGTCATGCAGAATATCATTCATATATGAAACGTATTTCTTAAGGTTGGCAATTTATTTAGATCATTTATGATATTTTGAAAATTTTTTTTATTGATTAAATTCTAGTAAAGATAACATTTTGGAAATATATTTAAATATTGGGATAATAACGCTGAAAACAATCAATTTGTTTTCTGTAGGAAAAAAAAACTTTAGAACATATCATATCATCAATGGATAAAAATTTATCATTTGTAAAATTAGCAAATTTTTCAATTGATAAATTATTTTTATAAGATTGATAAATTAGTTAGCAAATTGTTCAATGGATAAATTATCCTATATTTGTAAAATATAATTATTCTCAATTACTTAATCATATTTAGTTTTCTGATTGTTAAATTACTTTATCATATTTAGCTTTTTGATTATTGAATTACTTAATTATATTTAGCTTTTTACCTTTTTGATTATTAAATTACCTTACTAAAAGTATTATCATTAATAAGAAATAATAAAGTGATAATTTTCGCTAAAACAAAGATTTAAAAAAAAACGGATAATTAATTAAAATAATTGATATATCATTTAAACATTTGCTTCATCTTCTTTAATTTTTCCAGTTATTTTTCATTCAGATACGAAATTTTTGCACTTTATTTGATTACAATTTAATTGCAATTAAGCTTTTCGTTTTTTTTTTTTTGTTTACAATCTTCCAAACAAAAAAACAAAGAGAGAAAAGCTATTAGTAGTAAAAGTATCACGAAAGTACGAAAATATTCATTGATTTTATCAATTTCAAACATTTCTTTTTGCATTAATATTATTTCTTAGAAAATAACTAAAACAATTTGATTAATAATTTTTTTAATTAAAACAAACATTAATAAGTACTTAATTACATTTCATCATTATGAATTAAAATATTTATTTATTAATGAAATTACAATACCGTTCTTTTTTACCTGACTTTTTTCTACAGTATTTTATACTGGGTATTAATAATATTTTCTCATTAGAAGCATTATCATTACATTTATTCATATCACAAAAATATTTTAAATGTTTCTTTTTTCTCTTTTAAAAATTCTTTTCCCAAATATTTTTTTTTTTAAATTGAATATCATTAAATGCTCATAAAATGGTTAAAATGTGAATGTTATGCTAAAAATAATGATTTAAAATTAATATTGATTGAATTTGATTTAAAAATTATTTTCCATTTACAAATAAACAATTAATTGTTTCGTATTAAAATGTTTTAACTTAAAAGAACAGGAAAAAAAAAGCATATTTTGATTTTTTGTCTTTTTTTTTTGGATATTCTTAACTTTATTAATGATTAAGCAAAGTATTATTGTAAGTTAAGAATTCAATCTTTCATCCGTTTTTTTTGCTTTCTAATTTTAGTTTAAACTTTCCTTTTTTTTTTAAATTTTAAATAATTAAGGGTTGGAGCAAACGTTAATTGAACATTTTATAGCCTGCAATACCTATCCTAACACTTCTTCTATCTCATAAGAATTCAATCAGAAATGAAAAAGATAAATTGTTCAATTTTTTTTTTCTAGGAAGAGTTAATTTATCGTTTCTATGCAAAAACGAAATTAGTTGGAAAAGTTATTGAGTGGAATATTTGTTATTTTTTTTCTTCTCTTCTCTTCTCTTTTAAATTTATCAGAAAAAAAAAATCATTTTTTAAATTTTATCACCAAATTTTAATTATCAAACTTTCTTGGAAACAATTTTTTTTTACCTAATTCGATAAGATAATAAGTTAATTTTGAGGTCAAATTATTTATTTTTGAAATTATTGTTAAGAAAATTAAGAAAAATGTTTTGCTTATTTGATCAATTAGTTCCAGCTGTTGTGTTCATTCCCGTATTGATGGACTTTAAAGCTTCACATTTTTGTTATTTTGAAAACGCTTACTTTCTAACTTCTCGTTTCTCTCTCTCTCTCTCTCTCTCTCTCTCTCACTCTTTCTCCCTCTTTCCCTCTTTTTTTCTCGCTTCTACTTTTCTCTAAAAGTTTTTCTCTAATAAACTGTGATTTTTTTTTTCTCTTTGCTTCATTTCAATATAAACAATAATTCAAAATCCGGAAATCATTTCCTGATATTTAAAACTTAAGAAATATGACAAAATGCTTTTTTTCGAACAGTTGACAGGTGTGAAACGTGAGAAAAGTGATTTGAATTGTTTTAAAGATTAATAAATGGTTTCTACCAAGTTTAGAAAAATTAAATTTTTAACTTTTCAGGAGAAAAAAAAAATGATAATGATAATGATGATAGGAGTGAGGAAATGATAAAAATAACGGAAACGATTTATAATTTTGAGGGGGGTTTTTTTTTTGTGGAAAAGAAGGAGAAAAACAAATTTAAGGAATTTTTAAAGTTATTTGAAATGATAGAAAAGTTGTTTTAAATTTAGAAACCGGTTTTTTTTTAGTTTTAATGTCAAAAATAAGTTAAAATTTACCTAACAATTACAACAATCAAAAGAAATTAGAAAATGAATGCAATGTTAACAGGATACAGTGATAATTTTTCATTATCATTAAAAATGAATTTGCTAAATCTAGAATAATGATAAGTAAGAAATAATTAAGAAAAAAAAATCAATTTAAATTACTTTCATTTTAGTTAATTACGTGTTTTGAAAATTTCAAATGTATTTTTTAAAATGTTAGCTTTAGATTAATAAATAAAAAAGAAAATAGAAACTTTTTTTTTTTAAATTGAGTTTAAATTACTTTTATTTTAACTAATTGTGTGTTCTTAAAAAAAAAAATTAGCATTAGATTAATAAATGAAAAAGAAATTAATAAATTAGGAATTTTTATTTACACCGTTCTGAAGCTAATATTTAGGCACTAATAAAATGAATGAATAAAAATAATAAATTAAAAATTTTATTAATATTTTACACTTTTCTAAAATAAATATTTAGCACTGATAAAATAAATGAATATTTATGAAATTTTTGAAGATTTATTTTTTTTTTTCTTTTCTCTCTCCTACTACAATATTTTATTGATTTATTCATTTTTGGTTAATTACAATCCCACAACGATGATAACTTTTTTTTTTTTTTGAATTTATTTTTATAGGAAAATTTATCATTTGATAAAAGGATCTTTCCCTATTCCTATCATTTTTTATCACTTTTTTTTTTTGTTTTTTGTTTTGAAAAATGTGAAACAATTATCAAAATATTGGAGGAGACATTTTTCATCCTGTAATTTTTTTTTTTTTTTTGCAATATCATTAATATATTTAATTGTGTTATTATTAGCTTAAAATTATTTCTTCGTACTAAAATGCTTTATGATACCGGTAATTTGTATAATTTCAGGTGTAAATTTTGTTTACAAAATTTTATTTGCAAAAAAAAAAAATTCTCCAATTGAAAATTGAATGAAAAAATAAGTGAAACAAAAAAAAAAAAAGAAAGAAAGAAAGAGAGAAGAGGGAAATTAGAAAGCGAAAAAGTAAATAAGGTGAAACGAAAACGAAAATGTCATCAAGAATGCGACATGTGATTACCAGTGATAATCCGGATACTCTAGCTATATCACAATTTTATGCTGATTATTGTAATTCAACAAATACGCCAAGATCATCACTATCAACACCATTAATACCAAAAACAACAACAACAACAACAACAACAACAACAACAACAACAACAACAACAACAACAATACCGGCAGCAATAGTAACAACTGTAAAATCTGGCTTATCATCAAGAAAACTGGAAAATAAACATTCTGTTTCAATTCTTGATACAAAAAATCAGAGAATTCTAACGAAAACATGGGATTCGGCAATTCATCGTCTATCACTACCCGGTGTATTGCATCATCATCCTGAATTTCATTTTATCATACCAACTGCTAATCATAAAAGATCTACAACAACAACAACAAAGAACAATTCATTCCCCGATGTTATGCAGGTTTTATTTCATTATATAGATTACCTGGAAATTATAGATGAAATTTAGGAAAATGAATGTTGAATTAGAAGTGTATGTTAGAGAGTCTATTTGGAATAAATTGAAAAAATGAAAATGGAGAAAAAAAAATAAGCATTTGAAAAATTTTAAATTCATATCATCTTATAACTCAACATATTACCATTTATCATCATATCATTTTTACCTGTAAGGGTAATTTAGTTATTTGTAATTTGGTATTAAATTAAAATCATGGCTAATTCTAATCTGACATAAGGTAAGATTATTGCTGCTTGTGAAATGGCATTAAATAGGTAGTCAGTTGTAAGCTTAACTTGTATTAAGTTCATATATTGTAAGTGTAACTTATATTAGGTTCTTGTGTTAGGTTTTAGGTACGAATAATTGAAATGTGGAGTTTGATGATGAACTGAAAAGTTCCATCGTTTAGAAATTAATTGTAAACTTTAGCATTAAGTTATAGCTAATTATAGTGAATCATAATCTGATTGGGTTTATAATTCTCCGAGAAATATACGGTATGATTGAGATCAATGATTATTAGATTATTTTTCTTAAAAAAAATAAGCTTTATTGTCATCCGTCCGGCCGTCCTTCCATCTGCTTTTCCTTTCTTCCGCATCTCCGTTCTTCCGTTCGTGTTTCCATCCATCTATTCATCTATCCTTCCGTCCTTCCATTCTTCCTTCCGTCCTTCTGTCCTTCCGTTCTTCCTTGGATCCTTCCTTCTCTCCTTCCGTCCTTCTGTCCTTCCGTTCTTCCTTGGATCCTTCTTTCCTTCCGTCCTTCCATTCTTCCTTCCGTCCGTCTTCCGCCCTTCCATTCTTCCTTCCGTCCTTCTGTCCTTCCGTTCTTCCTTGGATCCTTCTTTCCTTCCGTCCTTCTGTTCGTCTTTCCTTCCATTCTTCCTCCGGTCCTTCCTTCCTTCCGCATTCCCGTCGCTTCTTCCCTCATACCTTCCGTTCTTCATTCATACTTTCGTTTCTTCCGCTCTTCCGTTAGTCCGTCGGTCCTTTGACCGGTCGATATTCGTCTTTTTTTTTGGTTCTGTAAATAGTGATGACGTTCCATCTGTATTGCTGGTATGTATCAGTCCGCATTTTTCAGAGTTAGATGAATGATAGCTAAGCGAATGAATTCCTTTCATGTTTTGTAGGCTTTTTTTTTCTTCCCAAAAGCTTTCTGTTTTTTTTTGTATATTAATGTTTAAAAATTTTTCGCATAGTTTTAGTGAAACATGTGAGATATTGTTGTTTAGTAGATGATTTTCCCTTTCCGGTATTCTAATTTTTTTCATTTTATTCAGTTGAATCATTTCTCGTGTACAGTTTTTTTTTTTTAGCTTATGCCTCATTATTTACTGTATCTTTAATGAAGATTTATTGTTCGGTAAATGATAATAACCCTCTGATATTTTAGTTTCTTTTTTTATTTAAATTATCTCTAGCGTTTACTTATGTTCCATTATTTACCGTATCTTCTTATTGTTAGACTGTATTTTTTTGTTTCTATGAAAACAATAGATTGGATTGAATACGGTACGAACAGTAGGAAAGACAAAAATGTAAACAGATATTATAATTAAATAAAGGAACTGTAATTTATCATTTCAGAGAAATATTTTTGTGCTATTATAATGATAAAAGTACGGTATATCAGAAAATCAGTATTTGAAATTAAATTAATTAATTGAAGATGACAGTGAAGTGATAGTATAGTTTAATATGATAGTGCAAAAAAGATAAATTCATAAATTAAATACATGAATTATTATATGAATGATAATTACATTGAAGTTTAAATTAAGTAAGAAAATCGGAAAGAGAAGAGGGAAAGTAAGCGTGAAATGGTAATTAACAATAGTAATTAAGTTATTCTGAAATTTAATTTTTTTTATATTTTTAAAATGATTTTATAGAAAATCACAAATGGAAAACGATCGTTACAAAACAATGAGCATTCGAAACGAGTAACGGTAATAGATCGACCGGGTCAGGATAAGGTACATTATACCGGAGCTCGAACAAGACATCGAATCACAGATGTATTAAAGGAATTTGTAAGTTTTTTTTCCTGTATTTAGCACTAGCTTTCTTTTTCTTATTAGATTTTCTATTTTTTAAAAAAAGATCTTATCTCAATTTTATAAATTTAAAAAGTTTATCATAAATTTTCAAAAAGATTATCATAAATTTAATTTTTGAATTAAAATGTTTGAAAATATTGCATTTATTGGAGATTTTAAAAATTGATTAAAAAATTAACATTGAATTATTATCTTCTTAATTTTTCTTAAAGTTTAAAAAAATTTTCAAATTATTTTCCAGACTTTACAATTGTACTTTTTATATTTATAAAATTCAAATAAGATCTTTTTTTTTTTGAATTCCGCAAGCATTCATCTTTAATCAATGTTTTTTTTCTCATTTAATTAATATCAGATCTGAAATGTCGATTTTTGGAAATTTTCAATTTATTTTTTTTTATACTTCTTCATATTTGTTAATTATTTCTTGGTATTAAAGTTTTATTTTTACGATTACTTAAAAAGTTACTTGTAAATTCATTCGTAGAAATTTTTAATTTATTTTTACTTCACTATTATCATATATTTCGTTAAACTTGTATATATATATAAGTTTCCACTTAGATATTTACGTGAGATCAATATTTAGAATCGTTCTTACGTTTAAATTTAAGTTTAAGAGATTTTACGATTACTTAAAAAGTTACTTGTAAATTTATTCGTAGAAATTTTTAATTTATTTTTACTTCACTATTATCATATATTTCGTTAAATTTATATATGTATGTATATATATATATATATATATATATATCAAGTTTCATCTAGATATCTACGGAAGTCAACATTTACAACTGTTCTCACGTTTAAGTTTAAGTTTAAAAGAAGTATGAAGATTTCAATTTCATTTATCTATTAATTAAAATTAGAAAATGCTTCTCTTTTATGCATTTCCTCATCACTTCGAACATTTTGCTTTTTTATTCGTCTTTCCTCGCCTCGCTTTCTCGAGTTTAGTACAGTATTTCATTTCTTGAAATTCAAAATTTTGATGGAAAAAAGTAATTTGGGGAAAAAAACGGGAAATTAAGTTTAGGAAAATAAATTTCATTTAAATCTACGCTAAAAGAGATTTGTTTTGGTATAAATTTTTTGGATTCTAAGCTATTTGTTAGGTTTAATCCATCCTTAAGTAGTTAAATACTATTAAATTATAAAATTCAATTTGATTAAATTAGAAAAAGAGAAGGAGTGAATAAAAAATGCGTTTTAGTCATTTTTTCCCAGATATGATATAATTGAAACTTAGAAACTTTTATTTATTTCAAATTTTTATCATAGGAAAAATTATCAAATTTTAGTATCAGTATTTATATTTATAACAATTTTATCGGGATATTTCTATCAAATTTTATCATTTAATAGGAAAAGTTTACAATGGAATAATTTAATAGTATTTTGCTATTTCTTTTCCATATTTGCTTTATATTCTTGAAGTTTTCTCTTTTCTTTTTGTTTGCTTTTGATTTGTTAGATAAATTTATGAGCTTTTACAAGACCGTGATTCTTGATTTAAGAAAAAAAAATCCTCATATCCTACCAGCATTATTCATCAAATAACAATTATAATGAAAGTAATAATAATAATAATAATAATAATAATAATAGTAATAATAATAATAATAATAATAATAATAATAATAATAATGATAACGACAATTATAAGAGTAATAATAATAATTATAACAATAATAGCAACGAAAATAGCGATAATAACAACAACAACAATAGTAGTAATAATAGCGTTAATAATAATATCGGTGATAGTAGTCACAATAATAATTATACTAATAATGATAGTGAAAATAATAATAATAGTAATAATAGGATTGATATATGCTTTCACTCATTGGTACTTTCCGTGGGAAAAATGATAAGATATAAAATATCATTAAACAATGAATTTTCTTCCTTTGTTCCAATTCAAATCTCTCTATGTATCTTAAATGATGAAGAAATTTTCCAAACTTTTTTCTCAAATTCAACTTTAAAAATTTTTTTCTGTTCATTATTCTTTTTTGACAAGAATTTATCAGTTAATAATCATTATCACAAATGATTGGAATATCTTATAAATCTCTCGATTAACTATCATTATCTTGTAAATCATTATCTTGTAATATCTTGTAAATCTCATGATTAATTCTTGATTAACTAATCAGTTAAATGATATTTCCCTAAAAAGAAAAACTATTTTGATTAACCGAAAAGAAAAGCGAATTTCAGTAAGTGATAATTGATAAAGATTATCTTTATCAATCATTAAATCCTTTTTTTTTCTTTCACTTTTATCATTTCCTCCTATTTTACTTATCCAAAATGCAAACTTTTACTATAATTTTACCACAAAACTTCCATTTTATCAAAATTCATTGTTTTGTTAAAAAATGAAAAAAAAAAAAGGAAATGAAAAGAAATAGAAAGAGAGAGTGAGGGAGGGAAGGAGGGGAAAAGAAAGAAAGAAAAGAGGAAATTAAAATTGCTCCCTTTTATAATATCACTGTTCCTTTCTATTTTTTCTTATTTTCCAACTATTCTTTTACTGTGATTTTCTTTTAACAGTTGAAAAAAAAAAATTTTTAATTTTGTAATGACCAATTTCTCTTCCAACTTTTTCTTTCTTCTTTCTCCCTTTCTTTCTTTCTTTCTTTATCTCATTTCTGAAATTACAATCTTTCAAAGAGTTATTTTTTTTTTGTATAAGAAGAAAAAAAAAAGAAAGTATTTTTTTTTTAACTTGTTTTATTTGAACAATTTTTAAGTACTTTTAAAATAATCATCAATTTAATTAATTGTTCTTCAAAATTTCATCAATGAAAGAGAGAAAAAAAGTACAGCATTATTTTTGTAAGTATTAATTGAAATTGAAGAAGTACAAATTATTTGGTAATTTTTTTTTTTCGATCAGTATTATTTTTCAATTCTTTTAATTTCAATTTTATCATTAATTTTTGAGGTAAAATTTATTACGCTAGTGATAAGATAAGGTTATCACATATTTCGATAGCGCGAAATTAACATTTCATTTAGAACGGATTCATTTTTTCCTAATTTTCAAGATATAAATGATAAGAAATTTGTGAAATTATCAATTTATCATTTTTATCATTAGTCAGTAATGATTTATAATTTTAATTAGTGTTTAATTCAAAAGCTAAAAAGTGATAATTAATTTAACAAAGTTCCATGTCATCATCTATTCGCGTATTTTGTTTTATATATATCTTTTGTATTTCATTTAATTTTCTGTACTGCAACTTCATCACGACATTTTCTGCCTTTCTAGTTTTCACGTATTCCACGTTAATGTTATAATTGTATTTACACGTATTACACGTTCGCGTTAATCTTATCGTTGTATAAAAAAAGATATTAACTGCAAATTAGCTAAAGAGCATCATTTTACTTTATGTCAATTTTCATTTTTCTTTCTTTCTTTGCAAAAGCATTTATTTTATTCCTTCTCTGGTTGATGATAGCGATGATAGTGGATAAGTAATGATGGTATTAATAATGATAAGTAATGATGGTATTAATAATGATAATTAAGTAATGATGGTATTAATAATGACAATTAAGTAATGATGGTATTAATAATGATAATTAATGATGAAATACTGTAATAATGATTAGAATGTCAAATGATATTGATAATAACAACGATTATACGATAGTTTGTTATCGTGATGATAATGATTAGTAGTGATGATTGATAATGATATTAGCAATGATTGATAGTGAATGAGACGGTAATGATGACAACGAATATGTCTAACGATAATGTTGATAAATAATGATAAGAAAAAAAAAAAAAAAAAAAGAAAGGATGATTAATGATCGATGAGTCAACTTTTCATTTGCATTTTATTTATAGCTATCTTATTGTAGCTAATATTATACAACATTCGGTTAAATTTTTTCTAATACTACAAAAGCATTAAATCTAAACTATATGTATTTAAATGAATCATACCTGTACCAAATTAGTGTAACTAATACGGGCATAATTTCTATCATACACAAATGTTTAACTTAACTCACTGATAACTGAGATTTGCTCGAATGATAATGATGATAATAATAAGAATATTCGATTTCATTGTTGTAAAGTCATTAAACATTTTAGTTTTAGTCGTTGTTGCATTGCTTTATAATCAATTTAAAAGTTTAAGCAAATCATTAAAGTCTCTTTTTTTTTTCTTTCTGAAAGAAATTTGATTTTTTTTTTTTTTTTTGCTTTAACAGAACATAATTATTATCACGCATTTTTATTATTTTAATTACTTGCACTTTTCAATATACTTTTTTTGAGTCTTTATTTGAAGAAATAAAAGAAAAACTTTTGTTGAAAAATTTGAAATTTGAATCAAAATTGATAGCAAAACTTTTGTTGAGAATTTGGAAATTTTAAGAAGAGTTATAGGATAATGATAGGATGATAGCATTTGATAAGTATGATAGCATATTTCACCATTTAATTACTTATGTAATCTCTAATTAATGAGCTTACAGCTTATTTTATGATATAAATTTTCATCAAATTCTAATCCTTTAATATACTTTTATATTGTCTAGAAGTATGTGATATTTTTTCGTCCTTTTTTTTTTTTTAACGAGAAATGTTGTTGTAAAAATACAACGAAGTTAACTTTATTGTTATCTTTATTTATTTGCTCAATTTGATTTTAATTATAACTTTTAAAAATTTATCAATTTTTTCATTTTGATATTTACCTTAAACTATATTATTATTCAATACTATATAATAAAATGGAAATAAAAAGAAATTTTACAGTATAATTCATTCTTTTCAATCGTAAATTGTCCAATACATATGTTTTTCTTTTCTTTACTTCTATTTTCTAAATAACTTTTTAAAATAATTTTTTTTTAACTTTTATAAATTATACTTTTTTAACTTTTTAGTTTTTGTTTAATTTGTTGAATTTATTTATTTATTTTTTCTTTCAATCATTTTTACAATATTTAGAAATTAAATAAGCAAAATTTTATTTTAAAAAAAATCATGAAAGGAAAGAAATTTAAGGATTATCTGAAAGTTATAAAACTTTATTGTTATTGTTTTACTATTACATCGTTTATTTAATTAGCATAAATGACAAACTGTTTCTTTTTCTCACTCTTATTGGTTTGTCAACTATTTATTACTATCACTTATTTCAGGTTACTTTTATCAATTGCTTTTTTTTTTGAGTTATTATTCCGATTTCATTATCATCATCGATGATCGATTATTCAGTTCATTTTTTAAAATAGAAATGATAATGTATGTATTTCTGGGAGAAAGGTTGTTGTAAAAATACAATGAATTGATTTTTCAATTATAATTCTTCCTTAATGATAATCGGATAATCATCAATACTGTTAGCAGTGAAATTTTTAAATGAACAAAAAGTTAAAATGTAAAAGTAAAGAGAGTAAGATGATGAATATAGAGTATATCTATCTATCTATCTGAGAAATTTACCTGAGTGTATAGTTTATCTGAGAGATAGTAATATAGGTAGGTATTAGCAATAGTAGTAGTAGTAGTAGTAGTAGTAGTAGTGGACAAATGAGTAGCCAAGTGATTTTCACTAAATGCATTCTTTTCCAGATGTGTTGATTTTCACTTCAGGTCATTTATTCCTCCCTCTCTTATTTTCTCTTATCTCTCTTATCCGTTTTATCCATTTCTCTCTCTCTCTCTCTCTCTCTCTCCCTCTCCCTCTCAGTTCCTTTCAAATCCCTTAATCAGTTTATTCATTCATTTGTGGCCATTTGTGATTTGTGATTGTGATTTCCTCCTCACTTTCTCATTTGTGAAATACTTTTGTTAAACTTTACTTCACAAACTTTATCATATTCTTTTTTCGTCTATCTTCGATTATCTCTTCCTTCTTCTTATTTCTTTCTTCCGGAAAAATATTTCATTAATATTATAATTTTAGTTTATTGATATTTTTAGCCTGATTTTCAAATCTCTCTCTCTCTCTCTCTCTCCCTTTACCTTTTTTTTCTTTATAATTTCTGTTTAGGTAGCTTTTATAATTCGTCTGTATCATTTAATAGCTTCTTTTAGCGTATCTTTTTTGTCTGCTTATTTCAGTAATATTTGATTATCAAATCTTATTTTCAGCATTTCGAAAGTTATATGTATGGACATGTACGTGTACGTGTGCTTACGTGTATGTCCAAAGGAGATGATAACGTATGTTTACGTGTATGTTTGAAGGGAATGATAGCATATGTTCACGTGTATGTGGAAGGGAATGATAACGTATGTTCACGTGTATGTCCGAAGGGAATGATAACGTATGTTTACGCGTATGTTTGAAGGGAATGATAACGTATGTTTACGCGTATGTTTGAAGGGAATGATAGCATATGTTCACGTGTATGTGGGAGGGAATGACAACGTATGTTCACGTGAATGTCTAAAGGGAATGATAGCGTAAATTGAAATTTAAGAAATGAAAGTTTTATAATAAATGACACCTATCATAAATATTTCCCAGCACAATTATCATTACACATATTCGATCATCACATAAGCATACGCACATACCCACATAGATAAACATACACTCACACTCATATATATATTACACAAACGCAGATATACGTATTTATATAATATAAGTAAACGTATATATACGTAGCTACACGTAGCTTTATACGTAGTTTTTCTAATTTCATTATCATTTTCACTTCTTTTATTTACCATTTTTTATTTGATTAATGATTTATAATTTAGTATTTGGATTGAATTGGAATATAATTAATTAAAGTTAATTTTTAATTTTAAAAAGAATAGCTATGATAAATGATACTGAAAAAAGGAGAGTGAGGAAGTGAAGAACGAGAAAATTGTTTTGTTTTGTTTTTTTTTTTTGTCTTTAAATTTTCCTTTCCCTTCCTTTTTTTTTTTTGATTATTTCATCAAAATTAATGGGTAAATGGTATATTGGGTAGGGTAAAAGGTAGGGTTAGGATATGATTGGAGTAGGTAAATTGTGTTGTTATCAGAGACAAAAGGAGAAAGAGGGAAAATGAAAGTACAACTACGATGGATCATTGAAGTATTCAAGTGATAAAATTAATGATAATCAATTTTGGTATATTTTTATTTCTTTTTTTTTTCTTCTCTTCAATTTTACCTCTCTCTATTATCTCTCTTCCTCTTTCTCTCATTCTTTTTCATTAGTTCATTTTGAATAGAAAATGAGAATTATAATTACTTAGTAAATATATTTATTACTACTATAAATGAATTTATCTTTCATTTTTCATTTATTTTTATTTTCAATTCTTATCTTTTTAATTGATTTTTCATTTCCAATTATTTTTAATTTTTTAATTAATGAAAAATTAATTTTCCAATTTTTCATAAATTTATTTCTTATTTGGAAATTATTAATATTTTTTCTTTGAACCAATATATTTTAAACTTTATTTTCTTTCATTTCAGTTTTGAAATTAGCTTCATTATTGTTTAGCAGTACTTCTTTTAATTATTAATTTAAAAAATTAAGGATAATTTTTTCTATCTTTTCTTTTTTTCGCAATGCTTCCATTTCTACTTATGTTTATACTTTATTTTTTAGATCGCTTTCGTTTACTTTATTTATTTGTTTATTTGTTTGTTTGTTTGTTTATATTTTAAATTAATTTTTGTTTAATTTTATTTGTCAATCAGCATGTTTTTTTTGTCATCCACAACTGCAATAAGTAATCAATAATGAATTAATTTAAATCAAAAGTAAAATCGAGAAATCGAGATTTTTTTTTAAGATTCAAAATTTCAGTAAAAAAAAAAAAAAAAGGAAGATGAGAATTTTTAAGAAGAAATACTAGACGTTGTAAGAAATTTCGAAAAAGAGAGAAAGGAAAGAAAGAAATGGGCGAAAGAAGAGAAAAGTAAGAGAGAAAAAGAAAAAAACAAAGAACGAAAGAATGTATAAATAATTTTTTTTTTTGGTAAAATGAAAAAGTCAAAGATCAGTTTAATTTGTTTGCATTATTTCAAAAATTCTTCTTTCTTTCTCTTCTACCCTCTCATTCGTCTATTTTCTTCTCATACAAATTTCGTCTAGTATTTCTTTTTTCTACTACTTTCACATTTCTTTCCTCGTCTTTTTTTTCCCTAAAGTTTTGATTTTTTTCTTTGTGTTAATTTAAGTTAATTTAATTTGACTTGACTTATTAATTTAAAAGTTTTTTGCTAATTCGTTTGAGTTAAAATTATAATTTATTTCCATTAAAATCTTCTTTTTTCTCATTTTTTCTAGAATAGAAAATTGAAAAAAATTGTGGTTGATGAAAGACAGGAATTGATAAGAAATGAATTGAATTGAATTGAAATGAAATGAAATGAATGATAGTTTAAAGAGGAAGGAAAAAGGAAAATCACTGGAGCGATAAATCTTATTTTCCTTCTAATTGCATTTATTATAATCCATTTCTCGTCTTCTCCTTTCAATCTTTTATATCTCTTTCAGTTTTAATCATTTATCGATATCATCAATGGATTGATAAATTTCATTTAATATATATTTTTATTGATAATCAGTTTTATCCTTTCATTTATTTATTTTTTTTTTAGTTTAATTTTTTTGTTTATTACTGATTAAAAGGAGAAATTAGATTAAATTTTTACATAAATAATAAGAACAGGTAATTCTTTTTCAATTTTTTAGTTTAATTTTTTATTTATTATTCGCATATTACTGATTATAAGAGGTAAATTAGATTAAATTTTTATAGAAATGATGGGAACAGGTAATTCTTTTTGTTTCTGATGTCTTATTTTCTTTTTATCCTTATCACCTTTTTTTGTAAAGATATTTATTATTACTGTTACTTTTTTTAGCTTAATTTTTTATTTACTAGTTACATATTTATTGATTGCAAGAAAAAATTAAATTAAATTTTTATAAAAATGATAAAAACAGGTAATTCTTCCATATTTATCATTCGCATATTATTGATTATAAGAGGTAAATTAGATTAAATTTTTATACAAATGATAAGAACAGGTAATTCTTTTACATTTATCATTCGCATATTATTGATTATAAGAGGAAAATTAGATTAAATTTTTATACAAATGATAAGAACAGGTAATTCTATTGCTTTTTTTGATATCTTATTTCCTTCTTATCCTTATCACCTTTTTTCGTAAAGATATTTATTATTACTGTTATTTTACGAGAATTATTTTCTTTTATTATTTTCTAAACTATTTTATTTCAATATTATTATAATTATTTTGTACAAAAAGTTTTCTTCTGTTTTAAAATAAAAAAAATGAAAAGAGTAGAAAATGAAGTTTTTGAAAATTTTATTAATCAGTGAAAATGATTTCATTGAATTTTGGGATGAAAAGTAAATTTTTCTTTTTTGTGCAGAAAGAGAAAAATTTTTATTCCAAATAAATTTAATGATTGATAAATTGATAAATTTTTTTTCCCTCTTCAATAGTACAGTATTAAAAATGATAGGAATAACTGATAAATGAATATCATTATCAAAATTTTCCTGATGTGCCATTTTTTTCATTTTCAAATTTCTAATAATATCCTTGAATTTATTTATTAATTTTAATTCTTCATTATCAATTAACTTAATTAATTAACTCTTGTTTTTCTTTTTTTAGTTTTACTATCACAAAAAGCTAACATTGCTATTTTTTTTTAACTCATTGAAAATCATTAATCGAAAAATTTTTTCCTTTCCATTTAAAATAGTTCACCGTTTTGAATAATTTAGTAGTTAGACTATTTTTTTTTTTCTTTTATCCATAAATTTAAGAGAAGAAAATGTAAATTTTAAATTTCAATACAATTAAAATTTTTATCTCTCTTTTCTTTTTTTTTCGTTTCATTAGAGATCTTAATTGTGGAATATTTAGGAAGAATGCGATTAAAACGAAACTTTTTTAAAAATGCTTACGTGACTTAGCTTTTCTTATTTAAGACGAAGAAAAAATTTTTCTCGTTTAATATATTTTTTTTAATTCGTTATCTATTCATTGCTATTTTATTCAAATTTTTTTTTTAATTTCCTTATGATTATTTTAAATCGAATATATGTTTCAATTATAGTTGTGAAAAGGAAAAAAAGTACATAAGCTAGAAAAGCTTAAAAAAGAAAAATATAAATTCAAAAGATACGTTATCTTAGAATGCAATAAAATTATTTAATTTTTTTTTTACTGATATGAAAAGAAAAAAAGTTTGATAAAAAGTTTTTGTATTGAATACGAGAACGCAATTTTAGATAACTGATATAATAGGAGAAATATTTTCTAGAAATTTATTTTTCAAGCTCAATATTAACTTTGTAGATAAAGCTAATATTTATCAGTGATAAGAATTTTTTTTTCTCTCATTCAAAAAAAAAATGATTATTATGACTTAAAATTAAAAAGTTTTGAAAAAAAAAAAAGAAAATTTTTCCTTCCAGATTATTTATTTTTTTAACATACTATTAAACTAAGTTTCAGCTTTTTTTTCAAGTTTATTTAACATACTGTTAATTAAGTAATTAAGTTTTCTTAACTTAACTATTAATTAAGTTAAGCGAAAAATTTTTTTACAAAAAAATTATTTTAATTAGAAAATTTGCAATTTATTTAACATACTATTAATTAAGTAATTAAGTATTCTTAACTTACCATTAATTAAGTTAAGCGAAAAATTTTTTTACAAAAAAATTATTTTAATTAGAAATTTTACAATTTATTAAACATTTTTTTGCAGAATAGGCTTCTTTTTTTTTCATTTTTTGTTTTTTTTTTTGTGATAATTAAATAAATTAATTAAGTTAATTATTGATGTGTCTGTGTCGGCGTATGTATGTCTGTGTATGTCGATGTATGTGTGATGATCATATTATTGATACGGAATAACCGGTTTATATTGCGCTAAATTTGATGCTTCGGCTCGGCTCAATGTATCCTTTGCACTATACAATCACAGTCATTTCATTTCATTTCATTTCTACACTCCACTTTTATCACCCCCTTAATTTCCATCCTTTAACCATTCATCTCGGATCATTATCAGCATGATGTGATAAGTTGATGATATGATAAGTTCTAACTACACTGATATCTCTTATACATATGAATTTTCTTCTCTACACTCACTTATAATTGTTTGCAAAGAGGAACGGTAAGGATGGGAGAAAAGGTCGTACTATATTGAAGAAGTGATAAGGATATTATTGATAAAATTGAATTATCAGTGAAATATATTTATCCTTTTGTTTTAACGATTTTTATTATCATCATAATCCTATTATATTTAAAACTGTCTTTTTAATACTTCTACAAATAAAATCTTATTTCAAATAAAAATGTAAACAAATGACTTAATCAAATAATTTAATAGTCTTCATTTTGGCTTTTTTTTTATCCTCTTTTATCACTGATATCATATATCAATGAAATGATATATTTGTTAATAAAAGATTGTACTACATTTGAAGTAAACCATTATCATTAGTTATGAGTTAATTGAATTTATTTAATCAGTTAAATGAAAAATGAGTATTGATTGCAGAATTCGTTAGTTTCATTTGATAATGATAATGCTATTTGTTGATGATTATCAATTGATAACTTTTTCGTTATCATTTGAAAAATAACAAATGATTAATTTTTTTGGTAAAAAGAAAAGATAATGAAATTTGATAATTTCACTCAATTTTTTAATGAATTCTGTAAATTTTTTTTTTTTGTGAAATCATTTTCAACTCTTTTAACATTGTTGATTAAAATTGATAAACATTGAATCTAAATAAAAGGTAGAAGTTTTTGTTTTTCCAATTTTTGTTATTAAGATAGTTTATTGATAATTTTTCACGATAACTTTACTTATAAAGTTTATTTCATTTCATTTATTTCTTTTTCCAAATAATGAATTTCTTTTTTTGAGATTTTTAATAAGACGGATGATGAATAGTTCATCAATTTGATAACAAGATGGTTTATTGATTTTTTCTTCGGGATTTTTGTGATCAGAAGAAGAAGAAGAAGAAGGCTCTGATCAAATGAATCTGATCATATTCTTTTTTACTTAATTACATTTACGGTATTTTCTGAAAAAATTTTTTTTCATTTTTGAATTTGATAAATAATATTGTACAATATGTGTCGCATTTTAAGAAAGAGAGAGAGAGAGAGAGAGAAGGAGAGAGAGAGAAAGAATAAAATATCACTATTTTTTTCATTTCAATTAAAATGCTTAGTTATAGCTTAATAATTAGAATCAGCCATTTACAATTTGTACATTTATTTTTTAAATTGTTTTTTCAGGGAAAAAAATATCATTTCTGGGGAAAATTTCTATATGTAATTCATTTATATGCAATTCAGTTATTTAATAAATTACATATTTAATTTATTAAAATGAAATGGAAAAGATTTTTCCACTTTCTCTCTCTCCCTCTCAGTATTTCCATTTAGCATTTTCTTCCCGTATTTCACTTAATATTAATTTAATTTAATATAATTGAAAATTTCACATATCGAGAAGAAGCAAACAAAATACGTGAAATATTTCATATAAGGAAACATCGCTCAATGTTAACGTTCTCGTAAAAATTTTCCCATAACTTATTTTTATCAAATCATTTTATCCTTTTTCCATCTACTGATAAACTCAATCATTTTATCAGTGAATGAGAAAGGTATTTCAAATTATTATCTCTCGTAATCATTCGCTTAGGAAAGAAAAAAAAAACTTTAGAAAGTTTTTTTTTCTTTCGACTATATTTGAATGATGAATTATTGCGAAAGAAGTAAATTGACGAATGATTTTGTTTATTTTTATCATTTCTTTTCTTTCTTTCTTTCGTTTTTTTTTGCTTTTCCTTTTAAAGTGAATGATTATCAGTGATGAATTTTTGCTTAGCTTTTTTTTTTCTTATCATTTTGTTATCAATTGAGAATTTATTGGAAATATTTAGAGTTATCGTTAGAAAGATTAATGTTTGATTTATTTCGTACAATAACAATTTTTCTTTTCGTCCATACCTTTTTAGAATGAAATTTAATTGCATAAAGTATATCTATCGAAAAGAAAGTTTTTTTTTTTCTCATGAAGAAAAAAACTCTGTTAAAGAAAGAAGTAAAATTCCACTTAGTTTTTTCTTCTCCACTCAATGAAATTTACTTTAGATCATAAATCATTATTAAATTATGAAAGTAAGGTTTATTTATTACTATTAAGGTTTATTATATTGTTAAGGTTTATTTGGCAGAATTAAGCTAATCAAATTTTATGTGATAAGATAAAAAAAATTGAAGAAAAAATCGCTGCTAAAAAGAAAGAATTAAAATTCCATTTAGCTTTTTCTTTCCTTACTCTCGCCACTCAATGAAATTTAATTTCAATGAAATTATTATTAAATTATGAAAGTAAAAGTTTATTTAGCAAAATGAATTAAATGTTATATGATAAGATAAAAAAGAAAAATTTTTTTTTATTCGAACTAAAAACTGAAAATGATTTTTTTTTTCAACGATATTTTATTTAAGCCATTAATTTGATAATGGAAATTATTATTAAATTATGACAGTATAAGGTTAATTTATCAAAATTAAGCTAATCAAATTTTATGTGATATGATAAAAAATGAAAAAAAAAAATTTTTTTTTTATTCGAAAAAGAAAAAAGTAAAAATGATTTTTCTTTTTCAACGATATTTCATTTAAGCCATTATTTTATAATGCATATGTTTATTGCTATCAATAATGGAAGTCTTGAGATCATTAAATCCATTTACATAAATTTGAAAAATTGAATTAACAATCATTGCTTGTTTATTTAATCCTTTTCAGCTTGCACATGCACACACATACAAACAAACAAACACCAATCAACCATTTTATATTATCCTCTCTCTTTTCTCCTATTTAAATTGTTTACAACTTTTTGTTATACTTCAAAAAAAAAAAGAAATCCTCTAATCTTTATCCTTATCAATTATAAATTTATCAAGCGATTTAAATGTCGAAATTTTAATTTATATTTATGAAAAATTTGATTTTTCTTATCAAATAATTTAAATTGAATGTTTAAATAATAATTTCATTGTTTTAAATTACAATTTAAACATTTAAATTGTTTCGATAAATTTACGAAAAATCTCCTAATCTTTATCTTTATCAATTATAATTTTATCAAGCAATTTAAATGTCGAAATTTTAATTTAAAATCATGAAAAATTATGTCTTTCTAAATCAATTATTTAAATTGATTTCGTCTTTTTAAATTAAAATTTAAACATTTAAAAATCACGATTTTACAATTGATAAGGATAGGAGAAAAAAATTAAACGCTTAAATTTAAACGATTAAATTCTTAAATTGTGATTTAAAAGACGAAAGATGGTTAGCTATATTTTACAATTTTACATGTTATTGTACATAATATTGTATACATGAATTACATAATGTTTGGTTAATTTTGTTTCAAAAATTTTTATCAGTAATTTTTAGTTGTTATCAGTGTTAAATTTATCAAACAGTAAAATGTTTGAATTATGATTTAAATGAAAAATTAAAATATTTCGCAAGTTTTAATCTTTTTTCATTATTGCTTTAAATAGTTTTTTTGTTGAAAGAAATGAAAATTTTCTTTTTGCTTTAGAAAAAAAATGAACGTAAAAATTTCAATAATTTTTCATCTCAAGTGATCGGTAGAAGTTATGAAAAAGGAATGGATGAGATTAAGGACTTAACCTTCGATTTAAAATCATATTAACTATATTTTTAAACAGATAAGGTCAGTTAACATATATATCACTGATTTATTCATTCATTCATTCATTTTCATTCATTCATTCATTCATTCATTCATTTCCATTCGTTCGTTCATTTATTTCCATTCGTTCATTCATTCAATTTCATTCATTCATTCATTCATTCGTTCATTCCTTATTCTTCAATCATTCATTCATTCGTTCATTCCTTATTCTTCAATCATTCATTCATTCGCTAATTCCATTCCATTCCTTTAATTCATTCATTCCTTCATTCACTCATTCATTCGTTCATTGTTGTGATGTCTTTGGGCTAAGCTTTCCGAAATCGATTTCAAGTTCTTTCCACTTGCTATTACACTATTTAGTAGTGAAACACTCCTCTCTTCCACTTCTCTTTCGTACTATTTCAGCAATTAAGAAATTTTCAAAATATACTCATTCTTCCCTTTATTATTACTATTATCATTATCATTATCATCATTCTTATTATTATCAATTATTATTATTATTATTACCTTTGTTACTATTTTTACTATTATTACTATTATTATTATTATTTGATTGTTAT
>JABVXU010000574.1:0-34025 GCA_013365365.1 Cruorifilaria tuberocauda
ATATATATACATATTCTATGTATCTATTAATTTATGTATCAGGCTTAATTTCTCCTATTACCATTCTTTTCATAATTGTCCATACCCACCCTGTACATATATAATAAAAATGAAATAAAAAACATAAAATCAATGGAAGTGATTATGATAACAGTAAAGCTAATAACTGCGACAAGAGTAGCGTTTCAGGATATTTCAAAAAGAAATATCAGGTTTTAGTATTAGTGATGAAGCTGAATTTTTTTTTACAAATTTCTACTTACTTCAAGTGAAAAAAATGGTACACCTATAGCGATTCGCTTCTTGATGCGATCACGTAACGATACGTAGATTCTGCTAGATATGCAATCATTCTCAGTTCGCTTCATTTTTTATTGCATGCTCCTGGAGTATTTGAGCTGAAAAAATTGATGAGAGATATTCAGCAAGCACTTAAATATCAATGAATACATGTGAATTATGTAACTTCAACTGCTCTACCAATAAATGAATTTCTAAAGAGGGAAATCGAGAGAAAAGAAGGGTAGAGGAGATTTGCAGTTTAATTTCTTGAAACTGTTGAATAACAAGAACTATAGCAGTGATAAAGCTTCAAATGACTCTTAGTGACATTTAAGGTTATATAAAAATGATAAAGCGTAAGACAATAATGGCAGACAATGATTTGAATCAAAATATCATACTTAAAAGTAACAAGAAACAACTTAATCAATTATTACTATTATTATCTATGAAGGTTAATTACTCCGAAATGACAGCCTGATCTATAATCCTCGCTGAGCCAATATAAAATCCATTACAACTCTTTAGCTAGCATTCACCACTTTACTTCCATTATCACTCGTCATCAGATCCAAATTAGCATGAATAATTAAGCTAACATTAAATCATTAAAAACAAGTAGTGGAACAGGTGAGAACAGAGAAGACGGAGCGTCCTTTGCTTTTAGATTGGAATGTAATGTGAACTGAGCTAGTTTGAGTTTCCCATTGAGGTGCAGTGCGCGATGTTTACTACGGGGAAATTGTAGTGATTTCACCTCGGGCAAATTGTAGTGATCTTAGCTATATTATGAACGTCTCTCTGCATCGAAAGGTACCTTTGTACGATGAGTAAAAGGAACACTGTATGCCATCCAGAAAGAATGGAAGAAAGATTCATTAAAAGAATTAGATCAGTTTAGTGGTCACAAAGTGGTCACCTGGCTTCATCAAAGCTCATGTTTTCCCTCTCATTCCTTATTTCCGAATTTCATATCTTCGTTATGGTTAGAAGTGCGAAGATTAGAAGAGATGAGTGTTGCTTGTGTTTCAAAGAGGAGAGGAATTGGGATCAACTTGATCCTCTGTTTATCCTTCCTTCTTATAATTTCAATAATACTGATTTGAAACTTTCGACATTTGTAATTGTTTTTCGGGGCTAAATATCCTTCACTTGCAATTGTCAGCAGAAAAGCTCACTGCCAAGAAATAATCAGGAAATCAGAATTGCTAAAAGTTAGCCTTTTTTCTGTATGGGAAAGGAAATAAAAGCTATTTTTATGCAGGTATGAGAAGCAAGAAATGATTGATAAATAATTAAAGATTAAAACAAGTTCTCCAATTTGTAGGATAGTGCATTTATCGCTGGTATACAAATCAATTCTTTAAGAAGAACGTGGATGATTCAGACTGAATCAATGGATTAAAGATCCCGAGAGTTCTGAGCAACAGACAATGTAATATGTGCCTGAATACGGATCATCTCTTTGAAGATGGAGAATGTAGCGAAAGAAACATCGCTGTTACTTTTCTTTTAACATATCATTTCAGGTGAACATTTCATAAATAGTTTTATGCTTTTACTATGCTTATATATTAGCTAGGATATCAATTTTGATTGCTTCTGAATGGCATTTTTGATTTAAAAAAAAGATTGTTGAATTGCTTTTTGACAGCAGTGGTAATATTGAGAGTTAGCAAAAGCGAGATGAACAGAGGTTAGTTAATGTATAATGATTATCAAAGATTTCAAGGTTGTCCACTGAGACTAGTACAGATTGGAGTAGACAGAGAGCATGATTAGTGGAACTTGGAGCTAATAGCAGGTATAATGGATGGAGTTTATCCGGGTGAGAAGTATAGTGTCATTTTCTTCTTTTCTTCTATTGAAATCTAATCATTATTGATTCTTCCATTAAAGCTAACAGCTTACTGCTCGTTGAAAAGTTCAGCTTCTTTTCCAAACGACAACGAACACGTCTAAAACTCTCTCTCCCTTCATTCTTTTCCAGTCGCATCTCATTCATACACAGCCTCATGCGAATTTTTCTCACATTGTTTACTATTTTTTTTATTTACTTCTATATTTACTTCTCAGTTTATTTGATAATATGATAAAATTATATTTCCTAAGTGAAAAAGAAAACTTTTCTTTACAAAACATACTGCCCCAAACACCCATCAAAATTCTCATCATTTTTAAAACATGATAAAATTTGTTATTGCTAATTGGAAGAGTTGTGCTAACTTTACTATATCTTTTCAAAGTCAGTTTAATCATTTTTAATTCGATACATTTTGAAGTTACGATAATGGTTTTCTATTCTAAGCAGCTTATTCCTGGCTAGATTTATTGAGTCCATTTTCCTTCCCCTCAACCCGACATCTTTTGTGATAGTTGTTACAACAGTTTTAGTTTTAAGGAGTTTCTGCAGAGGCAGAAATTTTCCTGTCCGTCTGAATTGGTAATTAGAGTGAAAAATGATGACCAATTGGTCGAAAAGGAGCAGTTACAGTTCCATTTTATGTTTCATAAAAATATATCTGTGGATTGGACAAATGCCAGCCATATATTGTGGCGATCGATAGGTATGAAGCGGAATCAGAGAGATGGTAAAAGTGAGGTAGACGGTGATATTATGTCCACTCAGCAACCTATTTTCTCCATTACTTTTGTTGAGAAATGAATTAATTCATCGGGAATTGATGGGAAGTTATCAGTGTTAGGTATTTATTTGTCTTTATGATTTTCGTAACACTCATTTCCTGCCTATAACCTGAGACTGTCATTCATAAGAGTTCATACGAGCAGTAGAGAAGCAGTAGAGAAATAAAATAGCCATTAATTAGATAATATGAGGTATCCACGGTGATGCAGAATCAGTAATAAATTTTCTCGTATTCCACGTGAAATTTGTAATATTGTTTGTCCATAACAAGGATTTTCTGTTTCTCTTTAAATAAGTTTCTAACAAAGTGACCAATTAGACCAGTTAAATCAAAGGTTTAATTGCAGAAATCAATATTAAAGGTATATTTTCCGAAGCTGACCTTGAACATTGCATTACCTAAATGTAGAAATATGAATGTTTAAAATTCTGACAGAAATATTATTGGTTTGCTGTGGTTCGATCCACTTTGGAGGATGGAAGAAAATAGAAAGGATCGGAAGTGTCTAGATATAGGTCATTTTTGTAGAAGTGAGTTCAGATTATCCCGCTCGCAGGAACTGTTCCCTTGATTGTTTTATATATAGTCAGTGGTACATATGCATACCTCTCTGTCTGCCGTGTCCACTTCTCTCCGTTAATCTAAATGGACTTCTAACAATTCCACAGACCATAGTATTTCCTAACCCTTCATACATATATATATATATATATATATATAGATATATACGTATATGTATAACCTTGATTATAACGACGATTCAGTTCTTTTCTAGAAAAGGTCACACATGAAGTAATTGAGCCTGATATCATGTTTTATTTTACTTTATTTCAAAAATTTCATGACAACTTTCTCACATTTGAAAGAATTTTCCTCTTTATCATATCACCGACTATCGATAATTTATATCATTACTGCTGCAATTCTATTTCACTACTTGATTAAAATGCTTCTTGAGGGAAAAACATTTAAGAGAAGTTTGATGCATATATTTTCTGTTGTGAAGATAACATTAGATATTTTCTGTTGTGAAGATAACATTAGAAATTTCGTTTTCTTCCTCAATTTCACTCCGAAATGAGTTCCAGTTTGCAGAGGTTTTTAGCGCAGAATTTCTATTTGCAAGATAGACAGCAATTCTCATGGCTAGTGAGTCAATTCCTACTATAGCAGGGTAATTGATAGTAGGCACTCTTGAGTGCATCATCAAGTTGTGAATTATATTTTGAATTATAATATTGAGAAGTAATCGAAAATTGTCTCTTCCTTTATTCTCTCCTGTCATTTCTCGATAGTTGGACCGCCATTCAAATTTCGACCACATATTGTAAGTAGGAAATTCAAAGTGTCAAAATTGTCATAAATGTGTCATCACTTCAATACTGTATCGTCATCACTCCCAATAGAACGAGGAGCACTTATATGAACTGTTGTTCCATTGCTACCTTTGTTAGCATTGCTTCCACGTAAAAGTGTTTATGATTAGGGAAGTGTGCCATCATCATAAAAATCTACACTGCTAATCATTTCTTTAATTCTTGCTTTTCTCTCTCTTCCTCTCTCTGTAATTTCTTTTCGCAATTAAAAGAACGATTCATCATTGAATTTTACCCTATAAGTTTTCATGTTAAGCTTTTCTTTCTACCTGTTTGTTTCCTTACTGAAATAATTGTTTTGACAAGAATAGTAAAAAGCGGATGCGTATCGAAACACGATCAAACGGAGAGATAGGCTTGTTTCAGCTATATCTACCGCCATGTTCCATGTCCATGATCATCTGTGTATATATTTGTACTCAAAAGTGTTGCTTAAATGGAACTTTTGCTGCTCCACTTCTCAAGCTTATATTTTGAAGTTAGCAAACACACTTCTGCGGACTCTATGCTTTTGAATAACTGTCGAGTCAAATTCATTCTTAGCATAACAATGACGGGAAATTTTCACTCAAAGCCTCTAAAATGAAATCTCACTATGAAGTGGAGATGAAGCGAAATCAATTAATAAATATAAACTTTTAGTTTTACCGTTCGATTAATTACAATTTTCATAGCAGTTGCTATAAAATGTTATTCGTAGCACCAAGTTTTACCCTACACAACTGTCACTGAAATGTTTCATTGATTATTCTGAACTTTAGGTAATCAGAAAGTCCTAAATGATCTAAAATCCATAAGCTAAACCAAACCGTGAGCGTATTGGATTATATCTCTGACTAGTCACATCATTCCAATTCAATATAATTACGGATAGCGCTATCGTGGAAGTTGTAGTGTAGTTTGCTCAATGGAGGAATGATATTATAAATTGGCAGATATGAAGTTCGTAATGGAAAATCAAATTTTTTTTCCGTTTTATAATTCTATAACTGTTAGCTGATGGCAGTATATGCAGCTGTTATCTGACCATAAATAATTTCCGCAAAATTTTAATAATGTTTAATATGTTCAGTTTTCTGATGAGTTTCTGAATATGTTCTGCATTTACCGTTTTTTCAGCCGTTGGAAAATAGTTTAAGCCTGGTATTTAATAAAGAATTTTGCAAAAGATAATCTTTGACCTTGAGTAGAAGGCTATTTCTTATTGATTGTTATAGGAGGTGGTAAAGATGTAAGAAGTTAATGTTTACGTACTGATGAGGAATAGGAAGAAAGAGGTAGGTAACTAATGAAATTTAGAATTAAAATGAAATTCTTTTCTCCGCTATTAAGGAAGCAGTTATCCCGATTTGGGGAAATGAACTACTTCATTGTTTGTTCTTTCTCGGTCACTCAGCTCTTCAATCGATCGCAGAGATGGAGATTGCTGACCAGACATTGAAATGTAATCTATGCTCTCACTACTACTCCCTTCATATGGACGTAGATTTTTATTTCAAAATTCATCCCCCAGCATCTTTCCTTACTGAATAACTGAAATAATTGATTCGGAAAAATTACGCGTTGATAGCATCACACTAGCAAATAATTTCCAGCTACTTTAAAGTTAAACATAATTTTCGCTTCCGTTCATGCTTTCTTCCCTATTTTCCAGTTGGATTTAGCAGTTGACCGAATCAGTTAATAATTTAATAACCGCTGATTTCAAAATTTCACTCTCTGCTACATAGCACTGTAGTTTGTAACCTTTATAAATTATTTACTGGAAGGAAAACGGTAATTTCCTGATCCGAAATCGTTTCCCTTTTAGAATCCATTTCTCCTGTAGTGTTATGCTTTCATTCATTACCTGAAATTTGGAAAGGAATGATTTGTTGCTGTCGCTGTCGCTGTTGCTTCCACTGCTGCTTCCGCTGCAGTTACTACTATTGTTGATGCGGAGTAGTCGTAGTATGAGTAGAGTAGAGTGTAACAAATATCTGATGGTAAAGTGACGTCCAGTACAGTCTCCTTTCAATCTGATCAAAACCCTCTCTCCAATCTTTTCATCTCTCTGCATTATTCTTCAATGAAAATTCTCGCATTGAAAGTTCAATGGAATGATAACATTTGATACTAATGTCTTATCATCATAGTATTATTTTAATATTTTCAAATTTCCCATTTATATTTTTAACGAAATTGCTCTTGATCTAATAGCATCGGTATGAGATGCATTTCTATGAAATGAAATTATCATAAAGAACGAGCTTATCGTTTACCTTCACACTTTCTCAAACGTCTCCTCTGCTTATCCATGAAATGCTCAATTGTTAGATTACTTGTCTGATAAATTTCAAAAGGGAAGGTAAATTTAATCGTCGAATATGTTTGAAATAAATAATATTTCAGTCGAAGAACTATATTCGTGAAAGTTTTCTTAAAGTAATTTAAGGGTATCTTCTGGTCGAAAATGACTGATGAGTCTGTCTTATGAATTTATTTCCCTTGCGTTTCTTTTATTGTAACGAACAAATTTGTGGGTTCAATAAAAGAAGAGTCTCTCCCCTCTTGAGTGCACCTGTTCCACGAATAAACATGGCAGACAACATACATCATTACTCGCTATTCTTCGCTCTTCCCTCTGAATCAAAATCAGAATCAGAATCACCATGGATGATAATATCCTGGCTCATTTCACATAACCATCTTTCTCTTTTCTTTTTTGTTATATAAACTAAAATGCTTCAACCAGTTTGCATTACGGGTAAAATAATGCTTCTGAAATCAGTCAACTTTATTTCCAGTATGCTGTATCGTCTCACCTAACGTACTCTCATGAAAAGAATCAGTAGTAACAATGAGAATATTAGGAATCAATTAGCAATGATTGATCAGTGGAAGCAGGAATGGAAGTGAAAGTACTTCTAACATCGTAATTTTGTACTTTCCTTCTGAAATCACTAATCACTGACACGACTCATACGATAAACAACGTGCATTGCTGAAGAGATTGATCTTTGTGCCTCCTTCTCTATTTCTTCATCTACTGCAAGTGCAAGTATCTCCGATTATTCTCCGGAAATCATTTCCGTTTTTCTTTATTTATTCTAATCCATTTATATCCAAGTTATCTCTTTCCTTCCATTTTTTTATAAAGTTTGCAAATTCATAAAAAAGAATGGGAAAATATTGAAATGCTTTCCGATCTGTCTTTCCATCATCTTCCTTACAGCGAACAGATGAATCGGTGTTTCTTCTATCTTCTCTTACACCATTTATAAACTTTCCTTTTTATTAAATCAGTGATTAAAATGATGTGGTTAGCCATGAACACTCGTATCCTGTAAACGGATACGTCTATTAGTTAATATTTCCAATACAGCACCCATGTTTAGAAGATGAGGACGCCGCATATCGCATTTCTCATTTCCGTTTCGGACTACTACCATAGTATAAATGCTAAGGACAAAGACAGAAAGGAACAGAGAAAGGGAGAGAGAGTCAATTATTCCTCTCCAGAGATATTTTTTAAAGGAAGATCTTACTGAAGTAGGAAAAATTAAGAGAATGTTGTTATAACTTGTTCGTATCTGTCTCTTGATTTGATCCACACATCCATCTTTTCTATGATTCTTATAAGTCGATTTAAACTGTCTCATTTTCCTCTTTTCTTCTAATTGTTAATAGCTAATTTGTAATCATTTTAGATCATCCAGGACACCCGTCAAGAATAATGGTAAATGACGAGCAGAAGGGAAGAACGATATCATCGGAAGCTGCGGAAAAGGAAAGATTACTGAAGCATGAAGAAGCGGCGAAAGCACTCGGTAAACCGATCTATGATGATATGAAGGTGAGTGAAGTGTATTCCTATGCCTTCTCCTTGTCAGAATTGATTATGAAACGAGTCGACCGACGAAAGCACATTGATTAATTGATGAGTTGTTGTTCACAAATCAAAAATCTCAATGAAATCAAATTATTTCGTTTCCTTGAAGAATTATTTCTTGATGAATTCTTCCTCTCCTTCGTCTATTGTTTCTTTTTCTTTCCTTCGATTCGGAAAATTAGCGATAGCATTTTTGAAGGGTAGTTACCTTGGAGATCCGTCTCTTACGCTACTGCAACTTTTCCAAATATGCAAATATTTATCGCGGACAATTACATATGCCATTTTCATAGTTACAAAAAAGAATGATAATATGGTAGCGTCGACATTTCCATTTATATAAAATAGTTTAAATGCATCGCTTATCTTTGTGTTTACCATCATGAGATGATCTTTGTACTGTTTTTGAAAGGTTATGAATAAAATCTTATTGCTGAAAATATCAGTGAAAACCGGAAAGGGAGCGAAGTTTACTAACAAGAACCATCGCAAAGCAGCGTATTGCTTCTTGCAAAAAAATCAAAGGCCCAATATTACCGCGTGACATTTTCTAGGAGCGTGACATTTCCGCTCCTTCCTTTCTATCATTGAAATAATAGACAGTTCTTTACCTCTTCTCCAATTATTTCACCAGTTCAGTATTATCCAACTTTCTTCCTGGACTATGATGACATGTACCTTATTTTTATTTTTGTCGTTAATGTTAATGCTCTGTGATTTTGAGTTGAACATTATCAGTCATAAATAATTTCTTTTTCATCCTTCCCGACACTCTCTAGCTCCAAAACTTGTTTTCTATCATGGTAATGTGACAAAAGTCATTTTGTATGATGGGTAAGATAGAAATTTGTTGAAATGTTCGCGAATCAGAACTTACTGTCTTCCGAAATATTTCATATAGGAATGGAATACCGGTATTCCATTCCTATATGGAATATTTCGGAAGACGAATTCCTGATTCAAGTTTCTGGTTTTCGAATTCTTGGCTCAAGCAAAGTTATGTAGTCGTTGAGAAGATGCTAGACGGTTAAAAAATGGATAAGCCTGCGATGTATTGAATATACAGGTAACTGAGATAAATTAACGAAAAGAAGGTTGAAGAGATATTTTGCAATAAGAGGAAGATAAAAAATAATCATCATACCGTTCTCTGAAATTTCTTCGATATCTTTCCTGAGTAAAATATTCATTTAGTAATTAGTATAAAAGAAGCGGCTGAGGTTATTCGTGGAGAGAATCACTGGTACTTTTCATCATTTCGTTATTATCTCCATCCCTAACAAGTCAGCGCTACACACGGTAATATTTTCAGTCTCGATTTTCTCAAAATATTAAAAAGAAACCATTATATGCTTGTTAAATTGTGAGCGTGATTTCTTCGATTTGTTTTATTTCATAGTAAAATTTCGGTTCAGAATGTTGAAATTTAACAGGAAGCTATTTGTTTGCTATCAAAGATGCAAACTTTTCCACAGAAATCTAAAAATTTTTCAATGAATATTAAAAATATTGCGTTCATAACTGTAAAATAGTGCAGCAATTCACCGCTTAACTGATAATTTGGTATTCCTATCAAAGGAATACTAAATTTGCATTTTTTTAAAAAAATTCGGAAAAGTTAACCCATAACGTCATGTTGTAGTTGTAACTGTATTTATCACCATAAAACTGTTGAAACTGTGTAGTGATAAACGCTGTTGGTCGGTTAGCTGCTACGCTTGTAAAAGATTTATAATCGTTATTGTTATAATCATATCTGGCTGTGCCAACATTGGGGATTTGATTAGTGAACGAAGTGGAAATATAATTGAACTAATCTAATGGCTGGTCAAGAAAGTCTAGTGGTAGATTTTTTTCATTTCTCCTAAAATAATTCTTAATTTCCTTCTGAAATCCTCTATTTTTCCCAAATTCATCCAGCAGTTCTATTCTATTCTATTAATTACCTTTTTATTGGAGCGAAGAATAATTGCATTGTTATAGAAGGGAAACTTTTTATAAGCAGTCTGTCTGTAAACACTTCAATTTTTAATTTCCCTTGAAAATATTCTTCATACAGAAAGCGGAGAATTCAGTATTGGTAGGATGTAAGTATGGATGAAAAAGTTGCGATTCTGCTGTCTATCTGTTTACTTCGATGCTGTTAATTGTTGTGGGGATCATTGATCTTCTACTCAATAAATTTTTCTTTATTGCAATTTGTTTAACCGTTCATTTCATGTAGAGGGAGAAAAGAGGGCATTTCTATCTATCATTTCTTCATACTCTTTAAGAAAAGTTGTCATTTTTAACTTCTTTCCACATCCTTTCTCTCACTCTTTTTTCAATCACATTCATATTTCTCCTCTCCCCTTCCCCTTCCTCCCCAAAAACAAAAAAAAAAGCATGCTTAAAATTTGCTAACGAATAAATCTTGTGAGTTACCACTGGGAAAGAATGAAAAGAGGAGATAGCAAAAATCTTACTCCTCATTCTGTAGTAATATGTAGTAAGAAATCACTAAGGAATAATGCGATCTTGTAGGACCTGATATCTGAAAGCATACCACATATTGAAGATGATAAATTTGATTTTAGAGGAAATGTTGAAATAGAGTTTTGCATGAAGATTCATGCGTTACTACTGTAGTTGCTTTCATTGCCATTATTCATATATATATTTTCTTGATAGATAGATAATCGACTTCTTCAATTTTTCAGTAGAATTCATTGTGAGCGCTTTTTTCGGTTTTTCTTTTCAGCATGGTAATTCGAAAATTTTCAAATTCTTTCATGAGATTTAAAAATCTTTGTCCGTTTAATATGAATCATTTGCTCGGATCGGTTGATAATCTGTCATAGTCATTATTGTTTGTTTAGTTCATAGCTTTCTCAACAGTCTTTTGCATCCATCTCATTCAATTTCATAAATTATTGTTAAAATTTCAAATTTCAAAGTATCAGTGGAAACTGAAAATTGATGTAACAAAGCAGTTGTGGCAGGAATCGAATCAGTTTTCTGTTTTCTTTCAATTTTCAGTCCTTAATTTTCGATGCACAATGGAGAGTAGAAGAGGAAGTGTTTTATGTTGCTCACAAAAAATAGCAAGTGGGACGGCAAATGACTGCTCAAGAGATTACAATGATTCTTGATCTCTCTCAACTTTACATTCTCTTTAGCTTATCCTTACTCGTTTCATCTCTCTCTAAACTTTACTCTTATCCCACTATTTTCAAACAAAAGCTATGAAAAATTAATATTTTACACCGTTGTATGAATGGTTTAAGGAACTTTGAGGGGACGTCTTGCATTCCTATTCTTGTCAACGATAAGAGGATTCTGTTACAGTTGTAAGATGAGGAGAAATGATAAGGTGGGATAGAATATTGTCCTGCGATGATTTGACACAGGAAAGCTGGTGAAAATGATCTTACCGATATGGCGAATATTAGTGAAGTGATAATAGTGCTCAATGCGCAGTGATGGCACATTCTCTTCCAAATGTCTTTATTTCATTCATGTTATTATGGTGGAGAACGACGTACGATACGAATCCGATCAAAAATTTCCCCTTAAAGTCAAAGTTATTATCTTCTGACTTCCTTTCTTCATCTTATTTTTTTAATAAATCAATTAGTTTATATGATAACAGAAACAAGTAATTACGTCGTACTTTATTTTCTCATTCTCAGCTAACACAGCTAATTGTAATTATTTGAGGTTTGCTCAACTTTATATTATTCATTTAATATTTATCCAAAACTGAAAAAAAACAAAAACTTCGCTGTTATTGCTACAAACTAAATTGTATTTTCTTCTCTATTGCTGTTGCTAATAACGAATTAAAAAATGGCTCTTGAGAGAAAAATGGATACTGAGTTTCTCTCCATTTTCAGTTAAAATTGATAATTGATAATGGATAATACTGATAATGATAGCAGGTTTTGAGTGTCGCCAAACGCAGTAAGGACTCTTTTCAACTGTTCACTTCAGATTAGTTACAGTGAAACTGGTATTTTGAATAATTTTACAACTATATTGAGTTGTTTTAGTGGCATAAATCACTAATATATAATAGGTGATGTTTAGAAATTTGATTTCAAGCAATGAAATTGAGAATCAAAGGGAGAAAAAAGTTATGTTTCAGCCTGAAATCACCTTGATTGTTGTTCTTCACAGCTGCGCTTTGTTACCAGCTTTGTAGTTGCGATTTGATTTCAACTAATCCTCTTTCGTTATTTCATAAATATTCATTAAAATAATTCCGCAGCACTGATTTACATTTCTGTTTATGTGTCAGAAAGACTTTGTTATGGAACTATTGTTTCTCGTATTTTTTCTCCTCTTTCATCTACTAATATTGAGGGTGGGCCCCACTGACATTGATAAGGTCATTCTTTTCTACTTTATCAATTTATCTGTTATCCAGTTACTACTTGGATGCTCAAGAAGTAATATATTCCCTGTGCGCTGACGTTTTCTATTTGCAGTTTTCTTGAATTGAACACACTGCATTGGATCATTTATTTCTTTCTCATTGGAATATGTAACGTTTAAAGATAAGTAGATTAGAGGAGAGTAATTACTCCTAGTTAAAAATTTTTTTCTCTTAATTATGGATATCGAATTTTATGAAAATGAAAGATGCAATCTGAAAGATTTGAATAACAGTTCATTGAGACAGATGTTCAGTGTCCCTTATTATTGAGTTACTTTATTAATTTTTTTTTCTGATTATCGACAGGAAAAAGAGTAGCTTTGCTTTTCACGTGATTTAATTACGTTTTCATTTTGAAGGCACTTACGATAAGAGATATCATTCGAGTTCTCTCACTGTATAGTTTCGTCATATGTGAATAAAGTATTATTGGATCACGTCCTGAGCGGAAAGCAAAAACAACGAGCCTAAACGTAAATCATTCCTCAACAACAATATCTCTTCTCTACTGAACGTATTTCGTGCTTACATCGTTCATAGAAGACGACTATTTTGTCTTACAAAAATAATCTTATTTTTTGACAAACTGCTTGCAAATTGAACTATTGTGCACTGAGAAGATGCTGAGAAAAGGTCAACAAGCAGGTGAAGTACGTATTGCCCTCCTTCAACGTTTGAAATTCAGTTTTTCCCTACTTTCAGTCGTGCATGTAAAGCACGTCAAACTGTCTTCTCTTCTGTGTTTTTCTGCTTGTTCTCATCAAAAATAAGTTTGCTAAAGGCATCCTAAAGTCATATGTCTTTCTGATTGTCTCCACAAAGTTTGGCATATAGATTCTTACAAAGAAATGGTTGATTTCAATTTTTTACTACCTCAGAATTACTTCTTAGAAATCAAATTTTCACTTTTTTATTTTGTTTGCCATTTTTTTGTGAAAATTTCCAGTATTAAAAGAATTAAAATGATGTTATAGGTTCGGTAGTTGAAGGAATATTCTCTAGTTTAATGTTTTGCTCCTCGCCATATAACCAGATTAATGGAATAAAATGTAATAAATTGAAGATGAGCTGTCTTTCCGTCTTAGAATCTCAATAACTGTTTACTAAAAATTTCAGGGCGGATGGACACAGTCTCTACTGATGGCCGTTGCATCGGCAGCAATCGGTGGTTCATTTCAGTTTGGTTATCATATCGGATGTGTTAATGTTCCTGCAAAAGTATTCAATGTTTCTTAAAAATTTTTTCATCTTATTTGTTTCCTGTTTTGTCTTCTAGCATACTAAGTTTGCATAGATTTTTGTCTGAAATGCAATTTTAGATAATTAAACTATGGATGATCGAATCACATAAGAAACTTTTCGGTGAAACATTAACGCTTGATGAAATTGGCAGAGTTCAGTGGTATTCCTTTTACCGTTATTTGTTCTCATTGTTATCATTATTACTTCAAGAAATATTTCTTATTGTTCTATTCAAATTCACAGTATTAAATTGAGAAACATTAATGTCATGTTATAGCTCTGCAATTTGAAAGAAAAGCTGTTAGTTTCAGATTTAAAGAAATTAAAATTCAAACATTCAAATTTCGAAAAATTTTGTCCAGTGGTATTTAATTGAAATTATATATTACAATTCTTCAGGGCTATAGCAGTTGGTATATTCGCTGTAGGTGGTATGATTGGCGGTTTGGGATCCGGTAAAATGGCTGATTGGTTAGGTCGTAAAGGTGCTATGATGTTTAATAATGTTATAGCTGTCGTGGCTGCTGTGCTAATGACATTGGCTTACTACGTTAATGTGTACCCCTTGCTAATCATTGGACGTCTTGTTATTGGTATCAACTCTGGTAAGTATTTCGATCATTCATGATTTTACTTATTTTTAATTTGTTTACCTAATTATTGAGCTATATGATTGCCTAATATTAATTAATATTCATTTATTACTGAAAAAATTGATATATTGTTAATAGCCATATCTAATGTTCCAGCTTTACTTATGCTTTTCTCCTTTATAAACAAACTGCTGCTAATTATCGTTAATTGTATTGTGTTTATTTCAGGTTTAAGCTCAGGTCTAGTACCGATGTATCTTACTGAGATATCACCGGTCAATTTACGTGGGTCCCTGGGTAGTGTTGCACAACTTTTAGTTACCATCGGCATTTTATTCTCGCAGATTATCGGTCTGCCACAAATCCTTGGATCAGAAAAATTGTGGCCAATGATTTTTGGTACGTTTGTTTCGACTAATAAAATCTGCTGCTTTTTAATTTTACTGCAGTGAGAAAGCAAAGGAAAAATTTTTGGTTATCATGAATCATTTTCTGGCTGGTAAACTTGTTAGCTTATGTTCATTCCAAGCTTATAAACTATTCTTCCAATTTTTAACCCTCAAAATATTAATTGATACTACTACCGGACAGGTTTCACCGTAGTACCGGTGATTTTCCAAGTAGCTACACTGCCATTAATTCCGGAATCGCCCAAATACAATTTGATTGTAAAGAATCGAGCCGAGCAGGCTGAAGAAGATCTGAAAAAATTACGAGGAAAGGACAACGTAATATTTTTTCTTGTTTTTAGAATGATTGTAATACTTCTAGCTAAGAAAAGTTTTTGTCTAGAATATGTTGAAAAGTTATAATAGTGATTTGGAAAAATACAATGGACGAGGAATTGGATTGAAATGAATTTTCCAGGTGAAAGCGGAAATGGATTTGATGAAAGAGGAACAAGCGAAGATAAATGCTGTTCCTAAGATGGGTATCTTCGATTTATTTCGTGGTAATTTGCTATGGCCTATGATTATTGCAATCTTAATGATGTTAGCTCAACAGTTTTCTGGAATCAATGTCGCCATGTTTTTCTCTACAATGATTTTCGAAGGAGCGGGATTGGGTGATAAAGCAGTGTACGCTACTCTGGTGATGGGATTGATCAATGTCCTCATGACTATTATCTCTGTATACTTGGTGAGATTTTCTTTCAACATTTTCCTAGTATTTTGTTGAATTCCATTAAATTTCAAATCATTTTTAATGAATCATTAGAAAGACGAGCTGCTGGAACGAGTGGTACGCGCTAAAAGAAAGAATCAATTATTGGAAATTCCCTAATGTAATTTGAAATGAGAGTGATGAAATAGCTCTGCTTGTGTCCCATTACCACTACGAGGACGTTATTTTTTCTTTCTTGCATTTTCTTTTTACTTCTTTTTTTGTTGTGTTTTTGAAATTCTTCTGGCTTTTATCACTTGAAAAATTATTATAAATTCAGGTGGACCATCCGAAATGTGGACGTGTAATGCTGCTTATGACTGGATTGATTGGGATGTTCTTCTCTTCCATTGCTATTGTTATCTTCATTTCAATCTATGTAAGTACACGCTTCATACGGGCTATGTTTGTTCATACATTGCATCGCGTAAATTCTTGATTAAAACTATAAGCAGCAAAAGTGAAAGTGGGCAATATTTTTGCAGACATCAGATCAAACAAGCAACAAATGGGCATCTTATCCAGCATGTTTATTCGTCTTTCTCTTCGTGATTTTCTTCGCGACTGGTCCAGGTTTGCAATTCGAAGCCTCAATAATTGCTGATAAATTGTTTGTTAAGAAATTGATCTATTTGACATTTCTTTGCAGGTTCCATTCCATGGTTCTTCGTCTCGGAACTTTTCACGTCGGGTGCACGTGGTGCCGCCAACTCGATAGCGGCAGCAACAAACTGGACTGCAAACTTCCTCGTCGGAACATCATTCGAATTTCTCAATGTAAACGATAATTTTATTTTTTATTTCTTTGATAACGCTGTAGATAATGATGGAAGCATTCGAAGTCTGCGAAATCTTTCACTATTCCAATCTTTCTAACCATTGATACATTAATAAGCATCAATTCTCCTGTACTGCAATACATTTACAAATCACACAAACAAATTTAAAAATTTTCAGCAAATGTTGCATCAATACACTTTCCTGATTTTCTCTGGTTTTCTGGCATTTTTCGCATTTTTCACCTGGATGTATGTGCCAGAGACGAAGGGTCGTACTGTAGAAGACATACAAGAAGAACTGGCTCGTGGTAAATCTCGATTCGCTCGAAATGCAACATAAATAATTACGAATTTGGCGAGAGCTCAAAAAATATCAACTTCGACATTTTTGAACTGAAATCAATGACACTTTTCTTTTCCTAAAAATATACTATTCCTAGTTTGTTTGTTTCACTTTCAGAGGCGTTTTCCGAACTAATGATTAAGAATTAATTATGGTGCTTATCCTACCAATTAGATGTTTCAATTTTGTCTTTCAATCGAAGATCAGGGTTGAATTTCATCTCTCCCTCTTTCTCCATCAGCTATCACCATTGTTCGGCAATGCAATTTCCAAATATATTTCGAAGTTTCAGAGAGGTGTGCTTTCACTGAGAATTTGAAAAAGTATGTTTCCAAAAGTTTCTAGAAATACTTGGTTTCTTTTCGCTCACCCTTTCCCATTTCTCAGCATTTGTTGCCTAACTGATGTGCTGCAGTTATTTGAATATCCTTTTTTGATTACCTCAAAAAACAAAATTCTCACTAATTTTTGACCGATCCATGCAAAATCTAAGATAAAACTCAAATATAATTTAAGGAAGTTCTGATTTACCTAAAATTCTTTTTTACCAGTTCGGATCCGTAACGAATGATCAGTCATCTTCATAACATATATTTTGATTTTTTCATCCTTATCCTTTTCTACAATTTATATATTTGTGTTGTTTCGGAAGAAAGAAATATTGTTAGTTTAGCGGTATCTATCAATGTACATGAAAGCATCGTCATCATCATTATCTTATACCACTTACATATTTCTATTTTATCAAACATAAATGCGAAAGATTGTTTTTAAAAAAATTTTTTTATGGATTTTGCAAATTGAATGTTTCCTAGCCGTTACATCATTGATGAAAACTAGCTGTTTATCATCTTCCGATGGATCGACTACACAAATGACCATACAAGCATAGTATCATATTGGTGATACAATTTACTTTACTTTGTTATCGTGTTCATCTATGCTTCATTATTTACTTACACTTACACATAATAAGTAAGGAAGTTTTTTTGCTGATTTGGCTACCGAAAAGCAGCAATACAGAAAATAATTAGGATCTAACGAGCTATTCGATCTTTTGATTTGGGTGGTTAACGATTTGGGAACACTTCTTGATCCTTGATCCTGAAGGAGCAGCAGATGTTCTAAATTCTGGCCCTTGTAAATTTTAAAAATGATTGCAAGATAAAGGTATTAGAAATTAAACTATGCAATATGAAGTTTGTTCTGATTATTGCTCAATTTTCTCTATTGATTGCTTATACTTCACTAGAGTTAGAAAGCAAAGCAGTTAGATCATTGAGAATTTTAATTGGGTGTACGGCGGACAGTTTATTCTTCCAACTGCTAATTCAACGACTGTTCCAGGAAATACACTGGTAAGAAATATTCCTCCATGACAGAGTTATATTTATAATCAAATAATATTAATTAACACCGTTCATTAAGCGAACTCTCACCTCACTTTTTTTATTGGCTCGATGAAGAGATAGAGCTTAAAAACAATTCGAGAGAGAATGCGGGTCAATAAGTTGACATTTAGTTATCGAAAACACGAAATGCAAAAGACAGTTGAATCATTTTGCTTCGTCTCTTCATTGTTGTATTTTCATTATTGCCATCTGAATTCATCTGAAATCCATCTGAATCCATCTGAAGACATATTGTAAATTCATCTCCATCCTTCTATCATCAGTTTAAACTGCAATGCTCTACAGAGCAGACTAAAATTATATCCTCTATTCTTCCAAGCATTATTCTAATATAACTTGCGGTAAGTGAACTTTATTTTTTTGAAAATTTTGGTAATCGACTGAAACTGGAGTAAGTTGATGATTTAATTGTTTATCGAATTACTCGTTTAGGCGGGATCATATTTCGGGATATCCACATCTGTGAAACTTCTTCCCGGATAAATCTTCATACTTTCATCCTTGATTTCTCTTCATTACTCAAACATCACAAATTGATCAGATGTTCTTCAGATCATCTTCATGTCGTGACTTCTAGGTCGGCTACCGTTTCGATAATAATAGAAACGATTATGAAATTCAATTTAAAATGCTAACCCAGAAATGAAATTAGTGTGCGTGAAATATAAATTCAAGTTTTATTTGCTCGATTTTCCGTTTGCTCCTAGTCTGTCATCATGACGTCCATGAGAGCGAAACAGTCCCTCGGACTCTCCCTATGTCATGATTGTCAAGAGTTTCCTTGTCTCAATCACTACTTCATTGTCATCTCATCCAATGCTTAACGATATATCGGATAGAAAAGTCAACAGATTTTCGCATATTCTACATTTCTTTCTGTAATAAATACTTTTCAAAAAGGCCATTTGAGAGAAATAGATAAATCTACAACAAATTAACACTTGCAATGAAGATAATCGCAATCGGCGCTGCATTTCCTCAAGATTTATACAAACGTATTCAGCAATGCCGCCCACGTTTACATACAATTCAGACAGATGAGTTTGGAAATTTGTGTGCTTCTTTTATTTAAAACACCGAAAAGAGATACTTTAAAACAGTTCTAGAAATGTACCAGCATTTCATCCATTACTTCTCTGCCCGATCAATCATCGCCTTTCTCAATATAGCTGGAGTACATGTACGATTGCCATTAATCCGAAGGCATCTCTTCTCACCTACCGCCATTTCCTTCTCCATTCTTTCTTTCTAACTCATTAATCAATTACACAACAAGAATGGTATAAAGTCCAAAATTTCTATATTCCCCGCAATTCGATGATCTGTCATTTGTTCCACAGTGTGTGACATGCCTGAAAAGTTATTTTCCTTTTTATCGCTTAATTTAATTATTTCAAAATGTTCTCGAGATGAATCAATGCTTCTCGTGCTGCACTTCCATTTATGATGGCCTTGTCAGAGAAATTCACTTCCGTTCAATCCGATCGTAATCTGTCCAATCCTCTTTGAAACTGATTCTTCCAGTTGGATGAACAAAAAGATATGTGTTTTACAACAATTTCCAAGTCTTTGGCATACAAAAAAGTTTGCTCTGTCGACACTTTCCGATTTGCATTTCATCGAGGTGATCCAGCATAGCGAACACGTATTTAATGTTAAATTAAATCAACCGGAAACCAGAAATGCGTTCACTCTTCCATTCTGGAGGTTTGTGGATATATTTTACATGTTAAAAATTCAGTTTTTATTTCGAAATATTTTTGTTCGAAAATTGCTTAAGCAGGAGAAATAATCGACTTTCAGAGAGCTTCGAAGTGTTTTCGATTGTCTAGCAACCAATTCCAAATGTCGTTCAGTTGTTCTGTCTGCGGTCGGAAAGTCATTTTGTGCGGGAATCAATCTCAAAGAGGGATTTGACGTTTGCTTTTTCGACTGCTTCTATTTTTGAAAATTTTCATCTTTTCTGCGTAATTGGAATTCTTGCGCTATTCAAAATACGCAAGTTGAAAGTTCAGAGAGAATGGAAATTCATTATCTCAATAATTTCCAGCAACTTTCGGCTATCGTTCATAGCGACACTTTGGACGTTGGTCGTAAATCTTTGAAGCTTCGTGAACTGATAGCTACATGTCAGGACAGCTTTACATCGTTGGAAAAATGTTCGAAGCCAGTAATTGCAGCCATCCATGGCCACTGCGTCGGGGCCGGAATCAGTCTTGTGGCTGCTGCCGACATACGTTATGCTTCAAACGACACTTTCTTCTCCATAAAAGTTAGTTAAATATAGAAATATTCACCTTGTCGTACTATGCGACAGAGAAAAGAAAAAGATGATTAAAGATGAACTTGAGGAAGTAGACATTGGCTTGGCTGCTGACGTTGGAATTTTGAATCGAATCAACAAACTTGTTGGAAATGACAGTTTGACCCGTGAATTTGCTTACACAGCTCGAGATTTCGGCAGTTCGGAGGCACTGAAATACGGTTAGTTTACACTTGAAAAAGAACGGAGGTTTCAAAAGACAGTAAGTTTGTAAACTTTTTCAGACAGGCTTACTAAATTTAAACATCATTGATTCTACATTTAGTCAGCTAATAAATTTAAACTCTACACATTATTTACAGTAAAAGAACGGAAGTAATGCTGCCAAAAAACTACTTCATTAACTGGAAGTACGGCACATTACTCACAAATAAATTCCCGGAATTCCTTAGTGGCATAGCTTGAATTGAAAGTGATGGAATTGATCGTTTGCTATAACATTCCCTTATTTTCAGTCAATTATGAATCGAAATTCAAAAAATAATACTGCATTCAATGAACTTTGAAATAATCAGTAGAAAACATAAGAAATCATTCCTTGTTCTTTTTTTGAGGTTTAAGGAAGGAGTCATAAGTGTCAAATCAAGCTAAAATACTTGATGTCTTAATTCCACAAAGAATCTATTAGGAAAAAAGAATTGTATATGCAATATTTCCGTTTGCAATTTATTTGCTTTACATAATCACCTGAGGGCTATAGTGAAAAGTTAGCCAATAAATAATAAATAACTAAAAATACAATAAATAATCAAACTCAGTGGAAATGATTTCCCTTAAATCTATGTTTATTAAGGGAGATATTTTATAGAATTATTCATTTGGAAGTGTGAAGGGGATTAGTGTCTATTTAATATTCAGGCTTCATATCTCGAATATTTGATAGTGCGGAAGAATGCTTATCAGCGGCTTTATCACTGGCGGGCAGCATCGCCATGAAAAGTCCGATCGCTATTCAAGGTACCAAATTGGCGATGAACTATTCTCGTGATCATCCTATCGATGATTCGATCCAATTTATTCGCATTTGGAACCAATCACAACTTCAATCCGATGATTTGTTCCGAGCAGGCACTGCTGCATTCCTTGATGAGAAACCTAACTTTAATGATGTTTGATATCTTTTCTTCGTTTCGATGGTTATCCTTTTGTGGGGAAATGATTATAATCTATAAGATTAGCTGGTTGAAAAATTGCACCTGAAATATGCTTAAGAAATCCTTGCAACCAGTGAGCATAATAAATTCCTTTTAATTCACTTTACTCCACTTTCTACAATAATAAAATTTGTTAAATTAACTGATGTAGAGCTATGCATCTTTTAAAGAAAGGTACTGTGAGATGGTTCCAAGAATTGGCTGATGCAAACTTTTTATGATCATGGATGAATAAATATTTAGTCATCAAAGTGAGCGTGCAGGTGTGCTTTCGTTGAGAATATCGTCTTAATATATGAGAACTGTGTTAAGTTGAAATGAATGAAGCGGTAGAAGAAATGGAAGGTCATTTATTTACTATAACTCTTTCACTGTAAGGAGCATGAAGGAAGAAGAAATGATACCTTCGCTTCTTCGCGTTTCAACCTGTTATCATCTCGCTGCAATGTTGCTCACCATTCATTTAATTGATTTCTTGACAACGATGATTGATGATGACGATCTGTTCTGAAACAGTTCTATTTCTTCTCTAACCTTTAGAATTTCAACGTTAATCGAAGGAAAACCGAGGAAAACAATGATTACATCGGGGTTCGTTTCTCTTTTCTTCTTTTAATTTTATCTCATTGTTAAAGTAAACAAGCTTTTCAGCTACTTTTTATTCCTTTCCACTTATCACAGAACCTTATTATTAAGTGTGGAACTTCCTGATATTTCCAGGAAGTTTGCAGGACGAACAGTGATCATCACCGGAGCTTCTCGAGGTATCGGTAAAGAAATTGCTCTGAAGCTAGCCAAAGATGGTGCTAATATTGTTGTGGCTGCAAAAACTATCGAGCCACATCCAAAATTGCCAGGAACAATTTATTCAGCTGTGGAGGATATTGAAAAAGTATTTTCTTTTTTTAGGAGCTGCGTGGAATACAATGCGTGAGGTTGATGGTAACGCTTTAAAGTTTGATTGAAGTGAAAAATTACTTCATTTTTTATTATGTGCAATTGTTTAATGCCTTAAATTTCAATCGCCTTCATGATTTCACGTGACATTTTGTTTCTTATAGAATTTTAATTTAATTACTGTGATGATATAACTGTGAGGATTTAGGCAGGTGGCAAAGGATTGGCATGTGTAGTTGACGTACGTGATGAGCAATCAGTAACAAGAGCAGTCTCGGAAACTATCGAAAGATTTGGGGGACTGGATATTCTAATTAATAATGCTAGTGCTATATCACTTACCGGGACGTTAGAAACAACAATGAAAAAGTTTGATTTGATGCATCAAATCAACACACGAGGAACTTTCCTGATGTAAGACTCATATAAACAGTGTATCGATATATTCCAGAGAAATTAATTTAATGAAATCTCTTATCAGAAAAGTTAAAATCAAAAAAATAGGAGTTCACATCATTATCCATTAGTAGTGTCTTTTCAGGTCTCAAAAATGTATACCGTTTTTAAAAAATGGCAAAAATCCTCATATTTTGAATATTAGTCCACCATTAAATATGGCCAAACAATGGTTTTCCAATCACGTCGGTAAGCGTTGAAATCTGTCAGTGATAATAAAGAAAAGAGATGAAAGAAATGGAAGAAGTGACATAGAAAGGAGGAGAGGAAAATATAATGGAAATGATAATGATCAAATATCTTCCATGTTCAGCCTACACAATAGCCAAATATGGTATGTCAATGTGTGTTTTGGGGATGCACGAGGAACTACGACCTTTCAGTATTGCCGTAAACGCGCTGTGGCCAAGAACGGCTATCTGGACTGCTGCGATGGAAATGATCTCATCTGGAACTGTTCAGAATGTTCCTTCCTTCCATTTTCTTTTTTTTTAACTGAATAAAATTCGCTAATTCTTCATTTTGCGTAAATTTAAACCAATATGTGGTTGGGAAATAGATAATAAATAGTTTAAGAAATAATAAAGCGGTACTTTCCAAAATTTGCTTTAAATTGGGCTGCAATGGAATCATTCTCATACAAGTTGGATGAAGAAGAGATCGATTTTGTCCTAGTAATACAATCTTTTCATGATTTTCGGAAATAACGGGATAAATTTTAATCATATATTTGATGTCAGCTATATTAAGAAGGATTGCAGAATTGCCGCAAACCAATAATTATGGCGGATGCTGCATATGCATTACTTTCTCGTAATAGTGCCAATTACACCGGGAATTTTGTCATTGACGATGAAATTTTAAGAGAAGAAGGAATACAAGATTTCGATCAATATTCTTTTGATCCAGGTAATTGATGGTGATTACATTGCCGCACAATGAAATTCAAAAACTCGTCTAATGAATGCCTCACTAATTAGTTATACGATTTGAAAGTAAATCGTCAGCTTTATTTTCCAAAATAATTGTCCAGTAACTCACTATATCCTAGAGATCGCTATATCCAGGAGCAACACTGTTAGAAGACTTTTTCCTTCCTGTTGCGGAAACAATTACTTCAATTTTCTCCCTGGATGCAATGATAAATGAGATCAAACAGTACATCACTTCGGATATGGTAAAGAAAGTTCGAGCTATCTACCGATTCGACGTGATAGAAGGTAAAAAATTCCAAAATACTTTCTAAAACTGATTTGGCAATTCAAAAAGGTTCACTGAATAAAGTTTTACTTTAGTGTTGATTTTTATTTAACTTTCTTTCAGAAACTATCAATCATTTTGCTAGAATGATTATTTCATTTCCAGGTCAAAAAATTCATACCATATATTTCAATCTGAGGGATGGACAAGGTGGAGTCTATAAGTCGTTAAAGAATACTGAACATGTGGATGCACATTTCACAACCGACCTACAAACATCATGCAAACTATTCAGTGGCAAAATGTCACCAGCAATAGCAGTCGCATTTGGCAAGTTGAAAATTGAGGGGAATGAGGAAAAAGCTTTGTTATTTTCACAACTTTTTACATCATTGAATAAGAACAAGCTCTAAATGCAATATTCCAATAAAGCAGTAATATTGTAGGTCCAAGAAACTATGAAATTTCACCTCAAAAATTGAACTTAAATCCAGAAGTCAATCAAGAAAGTTCAAATAGTTGAATGAATAAGTATAAGTATAAAAATGGAAACATCATTTGGACTGAAGAATGCTATCAGGACCAGCGATAGTAGTGCAACTGCAAATAAAAGTAAGAAAAAGATGAAACCATGCTAAAGATGAAACCTAAAACCATGCTACGCAAAAAACATGAACACATATAATTTGAAATTTCGAAAAATTGCATATTAAAAAGACTGTAATTAATTGATGGCAAAGCTAAATCAATATAAAGTGCAGAGCACAAATTGCTTAGTGACACATTTCCAGTGGACAGTTCAGGGATATCCTGGAAATATAGTATGTATGTTTTTTTCTCCATGAAATATAAACTAGTATTTGATGTTTTTCGGATGGTTCTAATTATTGATCAATAAAGCACAAAAGGACTTATGTAAAACAGTTACCTAGTCACTGGAAAGTTATCTATTCGACAAAATACTGACGGTATCGACTGCTAATTTAAATTTACATGATTTCTTATCCCTTTCCTCCTTGTTTATTATGTGTCGTATTAGCTCCTATTTCAAGATAAGCAGTTTGAATTAATGTAGCAGCAATTGAATTTACTGGGAGATAATGGCCTCAGTGGTTAAAAACTTCTAACTTTGACGTCCTTGACGTCTTAATATTCGTGATAGTTATCCTTCTCAGCAACCTGGCCCATCAAATGGTTCGATTCCTTCTAATGATTCATCAAAACCAAACACCTCATTGCGATGAACATTTGAATTTTCTTGTTCTCCATCACCATGAAATGAAATAAATCTCTCTGACTTTTTTGTAATAGTGACGTTTGATTCACTGCCGAGGCCATGTTTCCCTCTGCTAACATCCGGCCATCCATCTAGTGTACCATCCAGAAAATTAAATGGTTCATAATTCCTTATACAAAATTCTGAAAAGAAATTACTACTTAAGAATTTTTTTCTTTAATGTTGATGTTTTAATTTCAAAGTCATTACACGGAACCTTTCAAAATGCTATTAAAAATTAGAAAGTATATAACATAATTAGTAAATGCAACAAAATATTACCAAGATCTCTTAGTTGAAGAGTTTTTCGTTTGTCAAAAACCGCTTGCCCATAAGCCAGTTTTGCCAGCAATTCGATAAAACGTTCCTGAAATTTCTGAAAAAACATATTCGAGACTTACAAAAAATGGAACCAATATTTTCGAGAAAAAAGTGACAGACCGTGGCAAGGGTGAGAAGTTGCAAGGCCTCAGCTGAAATGTTTGTACAGTTCGAATCAAGTCTGAAAATTTTCTTAATGCGTGTGAGGGGTAATTGCGTCTGCAGAACGTGAGTAGTGGAATCTCCCATTCTTCAACACTAAACATGATTTATATGTAAAAGAGCGCAATTCATCTATTGTTTAAATAACATATATTGTTAATGAAACTAAAACTACCATAAAAATGTAAAAACTGGAAGCGTTCTTCGATACAGTATCATGGCAAACAACATGAAAATTTCCGTACAATCGAATAATTCTAGCGAAAAAGGAGAAAAATTATAAATGGGGAAAGAAGAATAGAATCATTTACGACAGAAGAATTAAACAACAGGTAATGTTTTGTTGACCAATGGGAAAGTTTGCCATTCCATTGCACTTCAGTTTTCATCAGTTGTACACTTTTGCTGTAGTAAGAAATAACGACAAATCGACAAAAAAATCACTGACATAATAGAATGATGAGATAAGTGTCTCGCTGACGACTATTCGGAATATCACTCAATGAGTCTACTAATACAACCATATACTCCTTAGCAAAGCCTTTCGTAATCCTTATTGAGTCATGCTATTCTCTATTTATCAGACTTCGGAAAGAGTAACGAATAGCTATCTTATCATCTCAGTAATTCGTAATATATTGGATACGCTGCAGTATCAGAACTGTTTTTAGATTAACCTCTTTTCAGATTATAATTCGAAGAACCGTTTGACAGTTAATAACTGTTCTTTACTTCCACTGCTCTACACTGATAAGTCACATTTCGTAAAAAAAAAATAATCTCATTTACAACTTCGTGAATCTCAAGATAAAAATGCAGGAAATTTCGCGAGCCAAAAGATGAAATGCAATTTCCCTCCCGCTCACGAAAAAATTCCCACCTCGTTTTTCTTTTTAGTGTCCCTTGGAATGCTGCAGCCAAAAATTCTGGCTGAGCACTCTCTCAGGTTCGTCTAGTGGCTGCTGGGTGTTGTTTACTGCTAGCAGTTCAATTCATGAGAAAAGTTATTCCGGGTCATTGGAACTCTTCCTTATAAATATGGAAAGTACAGGTATGAACAAGCGTTAATTGGCTTGGCTCCCAAAATACTTCACCATTTCTTGAACTGTGCAGTTCTTCGTCTTCTTTTTGATTCACTTGAAGCGAACTCCTCGTAGACATCCCGCTTCATCTTTCCTCCTCTCATATTCTAACTAATTTCTTGGCTAATTTAGAAACGGAAATGATTTAATGAGGTAATTTACTCGTCGCTCTGAATTGCTGTGATTCTTTTCAACGATAACACTATTATTGGAATAGTTTGTTAACCTTGTGAATCTATTCGAGAACAAATCAGGTCTGTTCATTTTGGTTGATAAGTGAAAACAATTTCGGAAAAATTCAGGAATTAATGACATAGAATGGTCAGCTCTCTCTGAGATGATCAATAATCAGGTCTTCTCGTTGACATTAATATTTGATCTCAGCCATTTTGAATAAAAGAATATACTATGATGAAATATGACAAAGCTTTCTCTATCTCTCCATCTATACATACAAAATTATTAATTATTTATTTAAGCGAGTTTTTAACATTTTTAAATGAAATCGTGGCTCCTTTATTTTAGATACACCTTATTAATAAGGTTTATACAGCTTAATGTCACTTCTCTTATAATTTAAATTGCCGTAATCATTGATCAGAAGTTTTCTTCTCCATTGTCTCCGTATATTTTTGCCCTGAACCACATAAATATGGCAGGTAGAAAATCGGCGATAACATACTAAAGCAATACGATGACTCTGATAACAAATATAGATGTCTACAGTAATGTTGGTTATTATTATGTTATAATATTCGTGATAGTTATAATATTCGTTGGAATCTTTGGAAGTTTCTTTCAATTATTTCTTAATTAACTTCAGTGAAATGAATATAAGGACGGCGCATTTATTCAGGCGATATACACTAGACTGTTTTCTTGGCTTACGACACTATCAAACATCCCTTCTACCTGAAGGTGCAAAGGCCTTTATCAACGGTATTCTCTAATTTTTTGCCTTTTTCTCTTTACATAATTAATTATACTTTTTCCTTTAAAAAACGCTATTAGTGAAGAAAAATACCGCATAGTATAATAGAAAGATCGAAATTTAAATATTTTTCATACGGAAATGCTGTATTTCTACTAGACCGAAGTGTGACTGCATTGGTTTTATTTGATAACAGGCAGCTGATAGTTAGTCTCAGATAAGATCACGAATTACTGTTTTTTAATTAGATGAGACGAGAATTGGCTTAATGGCCGATAATTTTTTTTTTGTAGGTCAGTGGACTAATGCGTTATCAAGCGCCACATTTCTGGTATCAAATCCATACAATAATGAAGTTATATGCAAATGCACCAATTGTGATATAATTGATGCCGAAAAAGTAAGTCATCACCAAATAAATAAAATTCATCGAATTTAGAATTAAATTCAGTAATAGATTCTTGATAAAATAACGATTGCAATAAAATTTCAAAATTGAAGTCTGTGAAAGCTGCACGGGAAGCCTACAGTGCATGGTCATTATCCACAACCGCTAAAGAACGTGGTGAAATACTAGAAAATTGGTATCGCAAAATGCTGGAAAAACAGAATGAATTAGCCGAACTGATTACCCTCGAAGAAGTATCTTTGTTGATTTTTAGGATTGCATCTCTTAAATTTATATATATTCCATATTTCTTGAGAAATTATCCTTTGATTGAACAAGAAAATGCATTAGTTTGGTACTTTTAGGGTAAACCACTCGAAGAAGCACGCGGCGAAATTGTTTATTCAGCATCGTTTTTGAAATGGTTTGGCGAGGAGGCCCGACGAGTATATGGGCAGGTCGTTAAACCTATATCGACACGTAGGGTACATTTCCATACTCGAGAGCCGGTTGGTACAGTTGCAGTTATTACACCTGTAAGCATTTCATTTAGATTTTAGTCAATGAAAGTTTAGTCTTGACCGATAGACCTTTTCTCACTTATTGAATTAGACGGGACTCGATTGACGTCGCTAACAATTGTTTAATTAAAAAAATGTTAATTCTAATAACTTAATGCTTTTTAACCTTAATCATCTGTCTGTCTATATCTATAGTGGAACTTCCCATCGGCAATGATAACTCGAAAAACAGCAGCAGCATTAGCGGTTGGTTGCACGGCAGTTGTGAAGCCTGCTGAAGATACACCACTTTCGGCCTTAGCTCTGGCACAGGTTATTCTTTATTTTTTTCTTCCAGTTTTCGTCTTCCACATTCTACACTTTCTTGCTAAAATTAGAAAATCTTACAATTGGAGTCAAAAGTAGTTGATGGTTGATTGTAATCTGTGGTCACGATCATTTCTTGATAAAGGTGGTGTTTTCGCTAGGATTCTAAGATTGATTTCTTCTTGGTCCCTCTTGTTTTTGATCAAATAACAATCAGTTTTAGAGTCAAGATCTCTGCATCAATGGTCCAGTGTGTTGTAGGTTTTAGACAGCTAAGGAAGCTGGTCTTCCAAATGGTGTTTTCAATGTTATCCCAGCTGATTTGAATAATACGGTGCGAATATCAAAGTTCTTATGTGAATCAACTGATATCAATGCAATTTCATTTACGGGCAGCACTGAAGTAGGAAAGGTGGATCACTTTCTTCTTCACTTTTAATTCATTTGGACTTACTCAGATATTTATCTTCAGATTATCACATACGATCATTTGCATTGCTAAATTAAAACTTTTTTAAAAAGTAATCCGAATGTTCTGTGATCATTTACCATAACGACATAAATACTTATTAATCACAGATACTTGTTAATAATATAAATAAATTATATCTCTATCGTTACTGTGCTCGATTATGTCTTTTTGCAGCTTTTGCTTTCACAATCAGCTAGTACGGTCAAACGAGTATCGCTTGAACTAGGTGGTAACGCACCGCTTATCGTATTCCCTTCGGCTCATCTCTCAAAAGCAGTTCAGGTTTTTTTTTCTGTTTATTCAAAATTAAGAGAAATTTTACAGGATTGAAGGAGGTATTCTAGAAAAAAATTAGATTGCTTTTCGTTATTCTTCCACTAATCAATCCAACAATTTTTTTTCTTTTTGTTACGCATATCATCGTTTACAAACACAAAATAGGTTTGCATGTTAGAAGAAGATGGGTTAAAATTATTTTTGTTGACAATTCGTTGAATTTTAACGCAACACAATTTTACTGGCAGAAATTGAGAAAATATATAACATAATCAGGATTTTAGAATGTGAACTTTCAGGGAACAATGATGTCAAAATTTCGAGGTTCAGGACAGACTTGCATATCTCCGAATCGTTTTTATGTGCATTCTTCGATTTATGATTCATTTGTTGAAGAAGTTAAGCGTGCGATGGCAAAATTAGTTACTGGAGATGGTATGCAACCGAATGTCAATCAAGGACCTCTTATAAATGAAAAAGCTATGCAAAAAGTAATATTATAGAATGACTGATTTGTTTAGTACATAACCGTAATCTACTCCAGTTATATTTGATTGATTTCTAATGAGCGATATTTTTCGAAACTATAAAACGAGATAAATTGAATAAAAACTTCCTTCTGGGTTTATTAATTATTATTAAGATAATTAAAAGGTTGAAAAGTTATTGTCGAATGCGAAACTAAAAGGAGCGCATATAGTATTGGGTGGGGAACGTGTTCCTCAAAGCATGTGCTTCAAACCAACGTTGCTGACTAACGTAACCAATGATATGGATATCGCTCATACTGAAATATTTGGTCCTGTCCTCGCTGTCCAAAAGTTGGTGAACTATTGAGAATTTTAAGTCAATTTCTAAACTCATTTGCATCCAGAAATCTGATGGTAAGTTGTTGCCCAAAAAAACATTTTCATCTCAGATTCGAAACCGAAGCGGAGGTTTTGGCGCGCTCAAACAGCTGCAGAACAGGCCTAGCTGGTTAGTGCAGATATCTTAAGTTTTTTTGCAAAACATCATCTTTTTAAAAATAAAATAACATATTTTCGATTATTTTTTGGAATTTTTAATGTTGCGCCATTTTTTGTTGAATTGTTAATGACTATATAATACAAGTATGAATTATTTCTGATTCACTTGGAGACAGCAAGAGATATTCTAATCTCTTCGTTTTTGGAAAAAATTATTGTGCCATTTGAGTCGTATCTCAATATGCTGTAGTGGGAAAATTTCGTTGACAGTCCATCTATCATTTATAAAAGATGTCTTTAATGGAAATAAACTTGAAGGTTATATATTTACGACGGATTATGCTCAGATATTGCGTGTCAGTCGTAACTTAGAAGTTGGAATTATCGGTGTCAATGAAGGTATGCTAATCAGTTAGTTACTTTGTTTTTTTCTCTTTGATATCGTTATTCATGAATTTAGAAATTATGCTTTCCGAAATTTTATTCCTATGGAATCCAATCATTTCAGGAATAATATCATGTGCGGAGGCAGCATTCGGTGGAGTGAAGGAAAGTGGTTTGGGTCGTGAAGGCGGCTCACAAGGTATTGATGAATTCTCGCAGTGGAAATATGTCTGCGTTGGATTTTAATCTCCACACCTTATTACATACAATAAATCAGCAAAGTCCGAGAGAAAAAATTATAATTTCAAAAGATTCTACTTTTCGACTTTTAGAACTGCATCATTGGCATTATTTTCGGCTCGTAATAAGGATTGTAATGCAACTTGAGCAAGTTAAAAGATGATGTCCGCTTTACATTTAGATCGAACAAAATCATTGCTCGTGTCAGAATTTGTATTAGTTTTGACCTATAAAATTTTCAAAATTAGGTGCATAAATTATCTCGTAACTTGCATCGAGAAAACGCATAGACATCAACTCGTGAAGTTGACAAAGAAATTACTTGAAATTCTGTTAATACAAAATCTAAGGTTTGCTGATGATGCTTGCTTTGAAAATTCCATTGTAAGATGATCATTCTATGCATCCGAATTCTACATACATATATTATATCAACGCATAAAATACATAGATTCGGCAGATTTCTGTCGCGATGTTGCAACAAAAAAAAACTAAAAAAAGAAAAACGAACAGTATACGGAATGATATGGTATCGGCAGAAATAACATGTATCACTTTTTCTTTATTTCATTTTAGCGCATCAACCAACAAGAACTCTTATCCGTGTAATCAATACTGTTTATTGAAAAAGACTAGCATTGCGGGATATTTTGAAAGACATTCAAAACCAAATGTTGATTATTGATTATCAGTAATGTTGATTATTATTATGTTATGCGTGATATTATAACTATCACGCATAACATAATAATCACCATTACTGTAGACATCTCTATTTGTTATCAGGGTAATCGTATTGCTTTAGTTATGTTATCGCGGATTTTCTACCTGCCATATTTATGTGGTTCAGGGCTAAAATGAATGAAAGAATCATTTGATTCAAGAAACTGGGAAAAATTATTGCCAATGAAATCAAAACTCTCTTGATATTCTCCAAAATTTGTATTGTCTCAAAGATAACAAACACACAAATGATGGAAAATAAGGAAGTGTTCTAGAGCTATATGGATTTATTTTTTCATGAGTTAGAAGAATATTAATAACTATATAGTCCAACAGGGCGGCTTGGATGATCATTAGTATTTCAAAAGGGAATAGTTTCCAGACAACATTTGGAGAATGCTTGATGCTTGATGTACAAATAAATGATGAAAATTAAAAATTGGAAGGGAAAGTATTAGAAATGCCACAATGCCAAATGAAGGAAATGCGTGTAAATGAAATTGAATTGAAATTTGATAAGCACGCTGAAATTATTGAAATAGATTAAGCTCCTTTTTTTGCTCATAATCAGCCTTTGGTTCATAGAAATGATGTCCTCCAAGGATACGATAAAATTCGAAATGTTTCGTCGAGGAATGATTTTTAGCGATCGATTTAATCAGTTCGCCAGCTGGGCATGGTTTCAGCTTCGGCACAAAATCCTATGAAGCAGAAATTAATTGCCAAAAGTTCCTTCAAAGGGTAAAAATTAATCGGGTGTCCCTTTTTTCTGCATATTTAGTTTAAAATTAAATAAAAGATGGTTGAGAATCTTCAACCAGCAGACTTACAGCATTATATTGGGATACCACTTTCATTGGCTCGTTTTGCCAAAACATTGATTCTTTCAATTTAGTTGATGCCATCTGAATTTGCTTCGTGGGTGTTGCTGGTATTTTAAATGAAGCGCGATAAATGTTTTGACCTTCAAGATAACTTATAAAACAAGTATTTGCTGTTGACTAATAATTCACTAATTCCTTATGAGAAAGATAATAAAGTACCCTCACCCGTTTGACACAGAGGAAGAGGACCTTTGATAGAAACCATGTTATATCATTAATAAGAAAATTTCCAGAGCAAACTGACCTTCGGGAAGCTTTGATTGATTTTCGTGATAAATAACGTATCGTACATCCCTTGCTGGTATTCCCTCATAAAATGTTTCTGTATACGTTGTCCCTAACTTTTCTGTACACGTTCCGCCCTGCTCCACTGCGCCATATGCGGAGCCTTCCGAACACGCTGCATTCAAGTTTTCCGTACACACAACGCTGCGCCCTTCCATTTTACCGACAGATTCATCTTTCCTTTGCTCTTCCTGAGATAAGAAGTATAAACTACAGATTTGCAACATATATTCATCCACACCTAGCAAGAATAAGTAAAATGTTAGCGGTTCACTAAGCCGCTAAACACAAAATTCTTTTGAAGTTATGACTACTAGCCTTCCAAATGTCCGAACTGCCAGACGTGACAGTTTTAAATCTATCCTCTTCTTCGTCAGTGAATTCAACGTGGGAATGTGTTTTAGCGCCGAATAAAACATCACCAAATAAAATATCTGTACCGCATGGCTTCTTGATAACACATGGTTTTTCTACTTTTGCGCTAAAATCCCGTTGACTCACACTTTTCATCTCCGATTCCTCATCATTCTAAAAAAGAAAGAAAGATTTGGACTTGATCAATACAATACACAGTTTCCCACCCGAATGGGAAACTGTATCCCTGTCAAACTGGCCTTCCTTCTGCAACTAATCCAATCCTTTCAACTTT
>JABVXU010000575.1:0-33958 GCA_013365365.1 Cruorifilaria tuberocauda
TCCTGTCTGTTTCATTTTTCAAATTATACAGTTGTTTCAGGATATCATCATCCATTTATTTATAAACATTCATTTTTTTTTTCATTGGTTCACTTCATTCAGTCATTCATTCGTTTTAGTTCAATAAGATAATTGAATTTAATAAATTGATCAAAATTCTTCGCTAATCAATCAATATGTTGTTATTGTTATTAGATTAAATTCATTTCCATAATCAGTTTAGAATTTTGTCATTCGATGATTATTATCAATAATTGAATCTGCCAGATAATTAATAATTTGTACAATTAAATTGCATCCAAGAATTTATTTAAACAATTCAGGTCAAGCTAGATCAATGAAAAGTATGATACGTACCATCTATCAATCGATACATTTATCTTATCTGCCAATTTAATCATTTAATTTAATTTATTTAATCATTTTATCATTCTGTTATTTCATTTCAGTAATTTTCAATCATTTTATTTGTATTAAAATTTTACCTAAATTACCTTTTCTATCTTTTCTTATCATTCGTCTTATTTTTTCCTATTTTTTTTTACTTTGAATCAATTAGTGTTACCTCTTCAATTTTAAATTCGTTATCATTCGTCACAAGCAACACTTTTCATCATCTTTCTAAATTCATTCATTATATTTTCTAGTTTGTTACACAAAAACTTCACTTCGAGACATTTTCAACTAAATACATCTTCAGGTGATAATCACAGTTATTATCATTATCATCGTCACTATCACTATCATCATCATCATCATCATCATCATATCAATACAACTTTCATTTTTCTGCAACGATATTTCGGATTATATTAGAAAGGAATTTTGGCCAAAAAATAAGAATAATTCAGAATGCCGGATTATATCAAACAAGTTACTGTAACCGGTGATGTGTCTACGATTACCGATAATGTATGTGTATATCCGTTTTTCCATTTTTTTTTCCTTTTCAAATTTTTATGAAATTTCAGAATCAGAATTTACTTATAATGTTACTTCTGAGAAGATTCTGGTTTATTTTGATAAATTGCAATTATCATTTTTTTCCACTTGAAAATATCGAATATGGGAATAGAGAATGGTTTTAATTAAATTTGTTGTAATTAAAGAATAGAGAATACGGTTTAAAATGTGGTTTAAAAATACGGTTTAAAAAACGAATTAACATATAACGATATATTCAATAGCAAAAACAAAAGTAAGTATAGTTATGATAAAGGTAATAAATTAATTAAATGGAATTTGTTTGTGGCAGATTTTTGACAGTACTGATAATTGTTTATTGAGAATGGATAAAAAGTAAACAAAGATTGAAATATGAAGTATAAATGATTATTAAGATTTTACAGAAAATATCTTTTTATAAATTAAAAATACAAAATGAATGAATAAATGAATATAAAAAATAAAATGTTGATTTCTGGTTTATTCAACGGACGACGTCTAATCCAAATATACGTTTGCATTCCTATCAACAACAATAGAAAGTAATACTTCGAAATGATTTTTTTGAAAAAATGAAAAGTGCAGAAAAAGTATAAATCACATTTTTCAAAATGTCATTTAACAACTTTTGCAAAAAAAAAAAAAAAAGTAAAAAATCATTACTTTTCTTCTATCTCTTTGCCTTTCCTATTACATTATTCAGGAAATTTTAAATGATTAATTTTCCGATCAATAAATGATCAAATAGGAATTGATCAGATTTTTGTTTTCCTATTTTCCTATTTCATTAATTAAGTATTATTTATATACACTTCATTATCATTATATGATCTTTTTTACTTTGCTTTTTTTCTAAAAAAAAAAAGATCTTTAACCGGTTTTTTTTTCGCTTCTTTTGCGGTAATCAAAGAACGGGGTTATTATGTTTTGTTTTTCAAGTAGTTTAGTGAATGATTTAAGCTTTAAATTTCAGGTAATACTTACCTAAGAGTTTAAATGAATGAATCACCACAGTTTTACTTTTTTTCCAATTACTTATTGTTCTGTTATGAAATCAAATTATTTCTTGTTTGAAATTATAATCAAAATTTCCCTTTAAGTTTTTCTTCTTTTTTTTCAATTAATTCAAATTGATTGAATAATTGGAAGTAACAAAATAAATTTGTAATGGTAGGAAATAAGAAGAAAAGCAAAGAATTCGCACTTAAACTTAAGAATTTACTTTTCCTAAAATCAGTAAACATTTTACCTGTGCTGAGTCATTCTTCGTCATTATATCAATTAACATTCTATTATAATGAATCATTTATCAGCATTCGTTTATAGATGTTTACGTGTACAATATTTAAGTAAATGTGTATGCATTAAAAGTATACAAAAGTAAAAAGATGAAAATGACAAGGAAAACTGATTTCGTATTTTTGTAAAAAAAAAAAAAAGAAAAAAAGATTTGCTGATTCTATTAAAATGTAATAAACGAAAAAAAAAAGTTAGAAAATTTCCCTTATGTCTTTCTCTCTCTTATTTTTGCTTTACCTTCTCCCTCTCCCTCTCTCTCTCTCTCTTGCTCTTCCAGTGATATACAATAAAAAATTTCGTATTCGATTATCAAAAAAAAAAAAAAAAAAAAGGAAAAAGAAATTTAACAATAGAATTTGCTGATCTATAATGATTCATATTTTATCATTTTGCAATTATTAAACAAACAATCTATCATTTATTTTCTCCTCAATTGAAGAAATGAAGATATGAAAAACTGATAAACTGATTACTGTTAACTTTTCATCTTTTATCAAGTAAGAAGAGAAGAAAAAAAGATTCAATGAAAATGATAAATTATCAGAATCGAATAAATAAACAAATTTTATTTATATTTTCGTTACCATTAATCAAATTTGTCCTTTAATCATAAGATTATCAGTGTGCTTATCTGAATTGTATCTGTTCATTTCACCTGATACTTTTAATTATTCCCTCCTCATTCATCCTTATCTGTAATCGAAAAACTTGTTCCGTTTCCGGAATTCTTTATGATTGGTTAATTGATATAGAGTGAGAGCATTTTCCTTCATTTATCTTTCTGATGACAATCAATTTAACCCAACGAATTTTTATATAGTTTACCGCAATTAGTTCATTAACCTTGATCTGTCATACATTTCCTATTAAATTTTGTTAACAAAATTTAAAATTGAAATTTTATTCGGAAAATAATTTGCAGAAAATGTTGATGATAAAAACAGCACCCCAACAAATTTCCTTTTTCTTTTCTTTCTAAATTAATATAGGTTAATTTATTAATTGGGTTTTGAAAAATTTTTTGATAAAAATTAATTTATTCGTTGATTATTACAGAAGAAAAAATTTTCCAAATTTTCATGAAATAAGCTAATTAATGAAGCAACATATAATTAATTAATAATTAATAAATGATAAAATTGATGAGAAAAAATTCATAAAAATTCAATCAAATCAAACCTTTAACATTAAAAAAAATTTTTTTTTCAGAGAAAATTGACCTATATTTCAGGATGAACTTTTGCAAGAATGGTGTGCAGAAGTTGCTAAGGAAGTTTGGGAGCAGAAACCGGAATTTGCAGTTATACATGTACAAGGATTACGCAATGCTGAAAATCCTGATATTCTTTCTAATAAAATTTTAAAAAGGTCATTTTTTTTTATTAATATAAATACAGAAAAAAAAAACGAATTGTAAATTTACAGATAAATGATAAATGAAAAGATCGATATTATCAATTATCGATTTATCGTTAAACTGAATAATGCAATTACAATAATTTGATCCCATCCTTAAGATTCTTTATTAATCAATCAATTATAATCAAATGATGATAGCTGAAATTATTCAGAAGTGCAAATGATCATCACATTTAAAAATAGTACGGTTGAAAAACGGAATTGTGTTAATTCTAAATTCCTACATATTATAGCTATGATAACGAAAAGTGTGCGTAATCCGGAAAATTACGAAAAACGGATAATAGACGATCATAGTTCATTTGCAACTATGTTCCTCTGTAAATTATGATAATGCATGATTTAATTTTAATTTTTATCAAATATCAACATCAAGATTTCTATCAGTTGTACTTTATTTATATTTTTCTTTAAGTAAATTATATTTTACAAGTGAAATATTGAATGCTTTGAATATTTTAAACAATGCTATCAATTTCAGTATACTATACGATGCAGCAGAAGTACAAAATTTATTTAAAACAAGTCGTTCATATTTTGATACACATGAAACGGTATCTTTTATAATACATAGACTTTTTTTCTTTTTAATCGAGAAAGAAATTGTAAAGTTTTAGTGTAAAAATTAAACTTTAACATATTTCATTAAATGTTGAATATTGAAAAATGAAATATTATGATATGATATTGAAATATTTCGCCATTCGTTAAATTAATTAATTACTATTATAGTCTTTTATTATCCTCAAATTCGGGTTTTTTTTTAATTTTAAAACTTTTAGAAAATTTTTAAATCGAATAAAATATTTAATTTTTCTCCTCTTTTTTTTGAATTAATTGATTGAAAATTTTCTTTTGTGGTAGAAAGTTTGAAATTTAAAATTATCTTTTAGATGATATTAAAATTTTCATTCCTTTTCTTGCTTGCATTTTTTATTCATTGGTATATTTTAATGTTTAAATATACTTTCCTCCAGCTGAAAATGGTAGTTTTTTTTCTTCAAAGTTATTTTTTGATATCAAAAAATATCAAACTATCAAACAAATATGAGAGAACGAACTATTAGATTGATCGATAATTTATATGAAATTCTAAATTAGTTGCTTATCATCCGGAATATCCAGGATATGATTTTTTTTTTATTCTCATCAGGGTCTTGGATCAATCTATCTATTCCGTAATCATGATGAGGTGGAATCGTTTGATCGTTATAGCAATAGCGGTTATAAAAGTCTTCGTCCAGGTCATCAGTATGAAATTGGTGCTCGAGAATGTCATGGATTTATTTCAAGTATATTTAGCAATGCTTCCAGTTCAGTTACCAATTATTCATTACGTTATCAAGGAGATTTTTATGTATGTTTTATATTAGTTTTAAAAAAATTTCAAAAAAAAAAAGTCAAGTTTCAAAAAATTTTCAAATGAAATTTATCAAAAATTACCGTTTAGAATTAATAAACAGTAGAATGATTCATTTATCGATTTTGTCGCTTTTTTTTTAAATAAAAATTTAAATTCCTGAAAATTTCGTATCATCCATCAAAGAAAAAGAAAAGAAATAACGGAAGAAAAGTGATGAAAATGAATATATATTATTTTCTAATTTTTATAAAATTTTAATTTCAAATAAAATCTTAATTAATTAATTCTTTTTTTTTTAGCGTAATGATAGTCAACAGAATGAGAAATTTAGTGGAAGAAAATCCGTACAGAGTGGTTATTTGATGACACGTTTCCGTATTTATGGTCGTGATTTTACATTTGTTAATCTTAGCTTACATACAGTACCATTTGAAGATATCAAAGAACTTGTCGAACAGGTTAATAATAATTTGAAGAAGAAATTTCAATCTTTTCTTTTTTTTTTTCTACTAATGAATTAATTAAATAATTCTAAGGTAATTTTTTGTACGCAATAAAATTATAAAAATTAAAAAGTATACTTTAAAATGCTGGGAGCTAAGTATTTTTTTCAAATTTCAACTTACAAAAATTAAATTATCAAAAGAAATGTTGCTAATCTAATTGTGATATTTTTTTTTCTTTTCTTTCTATACAGCCTGAAACAACTAAAGCTGCACGATTACGAAGAAATCAAATTGATATTTTACTCAGAGAGTTCGTTTTCTTTTTTTATATCAAAATTTATTGATTATTTCGATAATTATCAATCAATTTAGGAATATAAATTTGTTAATGTAATTAATAAAATTATTACATAAAATAAGCAGGTTTCTTTTTTGATATAATTTATTCATTGAAAATTTGCTGGAAATTTTTGAAAACATTTCTAAAAACTTTATTGATTTTTTTTGTTTAAAATTGAAAAAAATTTTTGTGGGAAAAAGAAGAAATAATATTTAGGATTGAATCAGAAGGATTGAAAGATGATTCAGTGCTTGTTGCTGGTGCTTTTAATGCACAACTATTTGAAACACATCTACTTAGTGTATGTTTTTCTTTTTTTGAAAATTACTTCAAAATTTTTTATTGTATTAATTTAAAGAAAATTTTTTTTCATTTTACTAAAATTATTCATTTATCAAGGATATGGCAAATACACAAAGAGCTACAAGCTATGCAAGAAAAAGCTCTGACGGTACATTGGAAGGTATCGAACAACGTGATCGTCACGGACGGGTAATATGTTTAGGTCTTCATCCCTGTAAATATTATGAGTTCTATAAGCAGTGCTTCAATTTTTTGTTAGGAGAAGCTTCTGGAAGGAATCGAATACAATATATTTATATATAGGAAAATGTTGTTGCACAAGCCCTGGAAAAAAATAATCATTATGCTGATTATTAATCAATATGGATAATAGTATGCTAAATTAAATATCTTAAGCAAATTATAAACTGTTCAAAATTTCAGAAACGATAAGTTGCAAATTGAAAGAACTTAAATTATAATATATATTTAGTTGTTAATAGATTGTAAATTTATGAAATTTTCATTTGAATTTTAAATTTCATCCAATGTTTTCTTATTATTTACCTTTCAAATTACTTTTTCTATTTTTCTTTTACTTTAATTAATGAAAGGAAAAGTAGAAAAAGTAATTTAAAATTACTTTCCTACTTTAATTACACAAAATGATTTATTCGAATTAATCATTTTAAAATTTGAGATATTTTTATGCATAATATTATCGTATTGAAGAGTGTGCTGACTGTGGAAACTCATCGTTTCGATCTTCATTCCATACATGATTGGTTCTTTCGTCTTGGTAGAGGACAAATGGTCAAAAAGTACAATGGCGAACTTGCACAAGTTGTTTTCGGTGGTAAATTACTGGAAGAGTCTGTATTTTTTCAGGTAATCGTAGCTTTAACCTTTTAATTCATTAAAATTTCCCATCTAAAATAAATAGTTTCTGTAAATATTCTTAACTTGCAACGGCTAATTGTTTATTTTGAACTATATTGTTAGTTCATAGAGTTTGATTGATCTTTTATTATAATTTAACAGTTTCATAACTTATAATCTAATCCTCAGTATTCATGATTCTAATAATTCATGAAAACATGGAAAAGTAAAATCTATACATTTACAATTACTTTTTACAGCCATCACGTCATTATGGTATAAGTAAAGTGACCGGAAAGGAGGAATTCATGAAGAATTTATGCCCAGCTTGGGCTGATCGCGTATTGTATAATGAGAAATTGAGTGACTTATTCAGACATGTAAGTTCTACTACTAGCAATCTAACAACAGGAAAAATACTTTTGCTTATAAAATGAAACTGAAATTTCGAATCAATTGATTTCTACATCATTATTTAGCTTAGAAGTATAGTATGCAGCAGATTGGCAAGCATTTTAGTATGTAAATAAACTATAGGTCGATCTTTAGCATCTTGAAATATTCCTTTTCTTTTATTTCTCATTCTTTCAGGATTCATTTTGTGCATCTGGTCTCTACTACGGATTGGTTGCGGAGAAGAAATTCGTTGGACAACATAAACCGGTGGCTTTACATGCTACAATATGTCTTAAATAATTTAGTTACGATACGATGATGCTGTCGAATTCAATCCAATTGATTTTCTTGTATTTCCTAAAATATAAACCAATGATAACAATAATAAGAATCTACCAAATAATCAATAACTAATGAAGTGATCGATAATCAAAGACGAATATATATTGAAAAGAAAATTTGTGAATACACTTTATTGTATTCTATTTATACGAAAAAAAAAGCGCGTCGATTGTTACTATAAATGTGCATGTCCACAGCAAAATAATGGAACTTTTTTTCTTTTCCTTTGCAAATAAATGCTTCGTTCATTTTCTTTAAATATTTCATTTTGTTCTATTTTTGTATAACACGAATTCTTTCTTTCGTTTTTTTTTTCAATTGTATTGCTCTGTTGATATTTACGTTTTCTGATAGCTTGCAAAATGCGTATTCCATTCCAAAAATTCAAAACATCTAGAAAAAAAGTTGTTATTAAATTTCTGTTTTATTTCTATTTTCTATAATGTAATTCAAACTTTACATAAAATATATGGTTGATTAAGCAAGGTTTTATTACCGGGCGAATGTATGCAATACACGGTTGTACGAAAAACTTCTGTTCAATTAGAAAAGAATTTAGCTATTATAAGTTTGCAGTAGGACATACTATTAAAACCTTACTTGTCTTTGAATCTGTTTTATGGAAATTTTCATAACCTTGCAATCTTAATACTTCTTGCCTGTCTGTTTATCCTGTTCTGTAACTGCCGATATATAAAAATATTTTCTTTTACAACATAGTCAGCCAAACAAATATCTGCTACCATCGATTAGGCACAGAAAACCCAGTTAAAGAAATGAATTATAATGAATCGATACAAAATTTATGCAGCACTAATGACAATAATTAATAATATTTCCACTATTATATCTCTCCACAATTATTCCGAAATATTTCGTTACAAAACAATGGAAGTTTTCAATCTAGATCCATAACAAATTAAATGCTTAACAAAGATATAACTTGTTTGAAGTACATGAAAAAATATTCGAATTGTCAGCATTATCGCACATTATCAAACACATATCAACATAATCTTACTATTAACAATAGCAAAACTACTATCACGAAATTCTATCTTTTGTATTATTTACATTATTTAATTTGAAAGAAAAGGCGTGAATATGATTAATAGAATCTATGAAGAATGAACTAGTCACGTGAATTCCGATGCTTGACTCTTACCGGTAACTGCGAAGTATCCACTGTTAAATCTGTAGTGCTATCAAAATTCGATCCAAGCGAATCATTGCTGTCATCGGAATGTAGGTGTACATAACGAGGATTTTGTCTGCTGGCTACTTCTTTCCACAACAGCGGTGCCAAACATAGAACTGTAGAAAGCATCTGCAATTCAAAAACTTCGATAAAAATTCTCCTAATACATTCAAATTCCTCCAAATACTACCTCTGTACTAAATTACTAATTAAAAAATTTTATCCCAATTTTGAAATATAAATTGTAAGCAAAATAATGAAACGAAGTACCATGACAATGAAACCATGAAAGACAGCTGTCCAACCAAACAGAGCTTCAATTTCTGGAATAAGAAGCTGACCAATCCCTGCACCAACACTTCCAGTACCATCAATGATACCAGTAACAGTACTTAGTGCTTCCGACGATCCTCTAATTTGTTCAGCCTTCCCTAAAATATCGATTTTTATTGTGTGAGACATTTACAGAAGCGAAACCCATCGCTCTAGATGCATATTAAAAAACGCTATGAGATAAAAAACAAAAAGCTCACCAAGATCAGCAGAAACAGCAGACGATATTAAATTAGCAGGTCCACCGATAAAAAATCCAGTTAATGCCATTAAGGACGAATTAATCAAAACATTGTCTGGTGAATCTAGAAAATATGAAACTCTGCTCATGAAACGCGTAATCCATCAAGAATCCATCAGTATTTTCTTTTAATTTATATATTTTTTAAGCAGAAGTTATCTAATCTTCATTTGCCTATTACCTGCAGCTATATTTATCACACTTTTTTGCTATAAATTACAGCAGAAAATCTGAATAATTACTTACTAGCATAAACAAACAAGGAGCCCATTGAAAAAATAAGCATGAACACCAAAATTGGAGTACGTGATGAGAAATGATCCTAAAATGAAAAAAAAGAATTTTCCAGGATTAGAATTCTCATGGATTATTATTTTTAAAATAGTTTAATACATATCTTTTGATGATTGAGATAACAATTCGATAACTCACAGAAGCAATGCCAGCAACGACTGCAGCAACGATACCACCGATATCGTACCACGTTGATAGTTCATCAGCAACAGATTCTTTCCACCCGTAATGAGCATGGAGATAAAATGGTAACCAGAAGAAAAATGAATAATTAACCAGCTTGAGGCACGCGTATGCCAAAGAGTACTGAAATATTCCAATAATATGATTACTGGACAAATAAATTTCCAAAAATCCAATTGGTTTATTCATTGAAAAAGTTTAAGCTATGAAATAACGTACAGCAATTACACCCGGAAGACGCCAAGCTTGCCAAAAGCCAATCGCCTTCGGTCGTTGCAATTCATCCGCAACAGGAACTACTGCCTCACGCTCTGTACGGAACGTATAACTTAATATTTATAAATAAATATGTACTTCTACTAACCAATAGAATATGACTAGTAGGCAGATTAGAAGAAATGATTAAACGATTAATATTGCTGAATTTTGCTTTCAGAAGTTGGTGCTTGACAGTACCTAGCATACATAATCAGAAGATGCACTATACTGAATGACTGAATGGTCTTTTCCTGAAGAATTTTTTTTACTCAGAAAAGTGGACATTTTCGAATAAATCGTATAGGGAAAAAGAGACTGATACACATCAGTATATAAACAAATATAGTTCAATAGTTAACAAATCGAAAAATAATCCCAAAAAAATACCATGCTCAATTCGTGACGGCAGAAGATAAAAGATAAAGAATCCTCCAAAAAAAAGCGAAAAAGCATTTGCAGCAAACGAATACTGAAATTTCACAGGCATAAAAACCTGTCAATATTAAGATATGCTCACTACTGAGTATCGATAGTTTCATGAAGGATAAACTGTTAGACAGCTTGTAAATAAAAGCATAAAGCTAAGTTCACGTACAATCACACTGCAGACAGAAGAACGGTTGACAGTGAATAATAGAAGTGAAATTTTTTGGAAAAGAAACGTTTCTATTTCAATATTCAACAACTTACTTCATAATCTAACTGCAAAGTGTAAGATGAAACTAATGTGCCCATTATATTTCCAACTGAAGCACATGCTGACCAAAGCCCCATTACAGCACCACGACTATTATGTCCGAACCAATTACCCATAATCGAGATCTGCAATCAGCTTCATATTTCAATATGTTAAAAATTACAAAGATCATCCTTAATTCCATCAACTTATAAGGTCATCTTCACAAAAATAGAAAAATGAAAAAAGTAACATTAAAATCACATTAACTTAATTAATAAAACTTTCTCTAAGATAAATTCAAAGACATTTGAAGCGAAATTTCCAAGCAACTTAGAAAAAGATACTTCGGCAGGCCAAGCAACAGACTGAAATAAACCACATGCAATCCATGTTGCGGAGTAATATACTGGCGAATGAAATGTTAACAATTTCAGCATTCCGAACAAAAATACCTTAAAAACAATGTTCATATGTGAAGAAATGATCAAGATTATGAAGCTGATCACTTGGATTACCCATATAATACTCCAGATGCAACTGAAATTTAAGTCCCTGAATATTACGTCAAATATTTCTTTCGTCCCCTTTTTCTTAAATGAACGATTACTTACTTATACATAAATCATGCGAATTTTGCACATTGGTAAACTTACGGTAGTGGATGATGTCCACATGCTAATAGCAAGTACTTTTGTCGGATTATAACGGTCTCCCAATGTGCCACCAACATAAAGGCCCTGCAAATAACAGTACTAACCTTAACATTTCTGAACATCATCCGTTTATTTTTTCAATATTCTTTACCTTCTAACAACATTGCTTCGTAACTAATTTTTTATCTTTGAGTGTAAGAAATAAAATCACGTGAAACGTAGACATCTTTCCATTTCACGTGACTTCATTCTTTCTTCTACTTATGAGTTAATTGAAGACACTTATGCAAATTCTCCAAAATAATTTTCCAAAATGCAAAAAAAGAAAGAAAAGAAATACACACCAAAGCATATGCGCCGAGAAATGCACCGTCGAGGAATGCTAAGAAACTCTCTGCTGTATGTTTATCAGGAAATAATGGTTGCCTACCGGTGCTGTTATCAGTCCATTCGATGATAAGAGACGGTTTTACCGTGCTTAGCGTTTTACGCGAGGCGTGCACCAATGCATAACTAAAAAATAGGCAAACATATTTCATATGCATTAATGATGTAAATTAAAAATAATGAATACATCAATAAGAAGTAAAAGAGTAAAGAGAGAAGGGAAAAAAAACTATGCGACAATGCAATTTCAATTAAACTACATCAAATTTCATACCTATGTGACATCGTCATTTAAATTTTTAGTAGAAAAATTTCACAGGTATAATTTTTTCAATTAAATTTTAATTTCCTGTTGAAATAAAGGATGTTAATTTCTTCTATTTTAATCCAAATTAAATTTACACACCTTATAAATGTGAATGAAAAAACAACAAAATGAGAGGATGTCCATATTTCGTCACCAATCAAAAAACGTCTAATACGTGGTATGAGGCCAATTTGACGTCGATGTATATCCATAGCAAATGGATACCGGTCAAACTAGCCACTGCTTACTGTTTGGCGGTCATTCACGTCATATTCATAATTGCCGTTGCGTTGTGTCACTCATCCCATTGTTATACGTTTCCATGGTTGGTTCATTGCTGGATCAGTTGTTTCCGATAATTTATGCTATTCCAGATATTGATATTCTTTTACGGAACGCAACGTAACGCTTCGTCCTCAATCTGTTTCTTTGTTTCACGTGAAATCCGAACGCAATTTCTCTCTGTTCAAAAATTTTATTCGTAAATTTCATTTCCTAGGAATATATGTGGAATTTATTCCGTGAGTTTTATATTCTTTTCTTCAACACAACTTGTGGGTAAATAAAATCTACTTCCTCCATTCATAATTTCAGTATTCTTTCACACAACCTACACGTAAAAGTGTCTTATAAATATAACTTGTATATTATTTAGCTGTTATAGTAATCTAAGTAAAAAAGAAAACAAATTAATCAATCATGCAATGATTTATTTAACAAGAGAAAAAAAGTGAGTACCAGTAAAACGGTATCCTCAAAACAATCTCAAATGTTTAAATCTCATAACAGGCTCTCGAGATTTCTCCCAGAATGATTTTATTGCATTATGAATTAAAATAATCATTTACAACTTTTCCTTCTCTTCAGAAGAACCAAATGAAGAAATATTCCATACACCATTTCAAATTATCAACGATATATTTCGCGGTATAGTGTCATCATTATTATTCTTATTGATATTATCATTTCCAAATATGTTTATATCGACTTTCAGAATAATTATTTTATCAATTCTCCATTGTTTGTTTTTTTCAGAGAAAAAAAAATACATCACTTCGTTAATAACTTATCATAACTTTTAGTTATTTTAATACAATTCGATTATGTAAAATAGAGAGGAAACTTCTTCGCTTTTTTTTCCTTCAAAAAGTCCTAAAATTGAAAGTATGGGTAAATTACGAGCAGGAAGACTTATCATATAATCTTTTTTATAAATTACGGCCCATTTTCCTCCATCTCCTTCTCTTTTATTTTTAATGAAAATAAAAATGCAAAAGTGGAAGTTCAATTTTAGAATTAAATTCTATTTCAGTGAACATCACGAAATATTATTAAGCAAAAAAAAATCAAATTGATTAATTATGCTAATTACCATCTAATAAATATCATACAGAGAAAAAGCATCTCATTATTTGCAATTTAATTAAGAAATCCTATTTCATACGAATCATATCAACTAGCAGAATGGGAAATTATCACAATTCATCTTCCGGATTGTAATTCTCATCCACCGAATCGATAGCATTATGATCGAATTTATGAGCAAGCGGATAATACTTACTCCTATTTCTTACCAAACGATGCCTTTGTTGTCGGCTTAGCATAATTATAAAAATTAAAAATGCTACTAGCGGTCCACCACATATGATAATTGTTAGGGACTGAAAAAAGAATAAAAAAATTAGAATTGACTAAATTAAAAGTTTTGGTTAGTTAATTTATTAGCTCTCTCTCTCTCTAAGAAAGCATTAATAACTTTTGCATCAATTAGTATTTGATAAAGAATAGGATATAGTTTTAGGTTCGATAAGAAGAATGGATGTTCAGGTTTTATTCATTTAAACTCATTTATAACTTGTTGAACAACACGTATTTTTTTTCACCTCCACCATAGCTCTAGAATTCCTTTCATTTTTATTTATAATAAATAGGTAAAAAATGTTGCCCATAACAATTGGCATAAGAAAAATAGTATGATGGGAAAGCTACCGTAAAAATAACAAAATATTCACAAATAATATCTAGCAAAAGCATTAAATAAAGTATGAAAAATATCAAATATATTAATTTATAAAAAATAATAAAACTACCCATTTAAATCCTCTTCAACCTACCTATATGAACTTAATTGGTCAATTTAAAATAACTCTGTGATATTTAAGTCAAAGTATTCAGAACTGTCCCTTTGCTTTAAAAACTTTGAGAAATCAATAAATTTGTTAAAATTATCAAATTTTATAAAGCAAACGAAAAGGTTGATAAATTTCACTTCTATTTAATACCTCATCATTTAACATTTTCTAACTCCAGATACATTTTATAATTTCAAGGAAACTAAACAACTTCGATTTTTCTAGTTAGCAATGAATGTGTCGGTGCAATTGGCACTTTCAATACTTCCAACATATTCCGTAAGGTACCATTATTTGGTGCTGGTACCACACCCAAAACATAGCACATTAGTGGATACAAGTCGAGATTGTTTGCTGTTCCAACAACCGAAAAAAAATGAAGAAAATCAAATATCATTATTTTAAGAAATTTTAACGATTTAAACCTGTGTATTTTCTTATTTTTAACTTCACTATTAAACCTAAGAATCCTTGAATGAAACATTCAAGTGATTATTTTACTCATACTACCAATGTTCCGAATTTAATGATAAAGATATATCAAAAAAATAATTTCAACTAAATATTTTGCAATATATCATCATGCACGATGTTTACCTGATAATTTTGCTTAAACATTGGTCCTTTCATTATCAAAACCGATTTCATTGTCCAATCATTTGGATTTATTCCATGCGTTGCAAAATGAAACGATTTCGGAATGTTTAAGTTCTAATTAGTAATTAGTAATGTAATTTATTGCGATTGCAAATCAAAAAAACATCCACTTTTATAACTCAAAAAAAGGAAAGAAAAATACAAAAAAGAATGGATAGAAACTTACATCACGTGAACATTTGAAGCCGACATTATAACCTGGTTCCGGTTCAAGTAATATATCACCGATCTTATCATTCTTAGAATATCCATATTCCACTGGAACATCCTGGAAATAAAAAAAATAGTTGAAATTTAAATTTTAAAACACTTTTAAGAAAAGAAATAATTCTATTGCTAATTATTTAATCAAAATTAACCTTATAAGTGTAAAATTTTACAAATTTCGGCAAGAAAAACCAATTTCAAATGAATTTATTAATAAATTTCCATCACGCTAACTTTCATCATCCCCAAATATGCTAGAATTGGTCGATTAATGAATGATATTATGTAATTTCCAATTAATTCAAATGTAATCAAATTTTTGACCTAAAATAACAAACGAAATTTTCCGAAAGCATATTTGAAATGCTTATCCACCAACCCGATTTTCATTGATCCATCTACTGATTTCAGACTAAAATCATCATTGTATAATTTTCAATTTTAAAATGAAAATTTATGACCTGTTTGTAGTATATTTTAATACCATAATGTCCATCTTCAATAACCTTCTTCAATGTTGTATATATTTGATGCTTTCGTTGGACATCTTTAACATAAATCATCCGATCACCAATTACAAGTTCATTAATATCGATCACGTCTTTTATACATAATACATTTTGTGCACTTTCAATCTGTACTATACATCATGTTAGTTATAAGAATGATCAATTAAAAAAAACAATGAAAAAATACTTCAATTAATTCAGGATAAACTATACAATCATTTAACGATATGGTAAGAAACAGTAGTTAATTAATATAATTAGATTATTTATTTACGTTAAAGATTGCGTAAATTTATTTTAAATAAAATTCGCTGACATTGACTAACACTTGTATATAAAGGATAGTGGTAAAATTTTAGAGTTTATCAGTAACTAAACCAGATAATGTTTATGAAAGATAAACAATGAGAAAAAAAAACGGGGTAAAAAGATAAATTATTGAACATACCTCAGCATGTCCATGATCAGATGTTAAAATTATATTTAGCTGTTTGGAAAGGTTTGGATTATTTTCTAGTTTATCATTGATATATTTGACTAACAAATCTAATTCTTGCATCTTTTTATCAAGTTTACCATTTTTGAATCCATTCAAATGCAGGAAGTGATCCGGTTCCGAAATATACCTGTAAAAGTAACATTTAATCCTTTCATCACCATAACAACTTCCATCATTCAGCATCACATATCATTTCCATCGTATTATCTATTATATGTCATTTTAAATTTTTAAATTTGAAAATTTACACCGCCCTTATTAAATTGGTTTAAGCACATATTTTCATCAAATTTTTTGGATCATTAAGCTTCTTTCTGACAGTTATTAACTCTCATAATCATAAATCATTTTTTTCTAATTTAGCTAAAAAAATTTGAAGTCAAAGAATTATCTTACGATTAAAACTGCAACAATATCATAAATTAGCAATTTAAAACAGTAATTTTACCAAGCAACAAAATTATAAGGATCTTTTTCATGCGTAAATAATTCCACAATTTCATCAAAATCATCCATCCATTGTGTTAAATTCTTATACTCCAACCATGGTCTGTATTTTTCAAATGACAATATTAAATTATGAAAAAAAAACTCTTTGATTAATAAAATATAAAACTAAATAAATGAAAATAGTAAATTAAGATTGAAAAAAAAGATATATGAAATAAAGAGATAAAATTGCTAAAACATAAATGAATTTATTGATAAATGAATTGGTAAGTAAATGAATTAAGTAACGATTATAGATAAATGAATGAATAATTAAATTTAGCTACTGTATTTGTTAACTAATAAGTAATGTAATTATAAAAATGGAATAATTCTTTTACCTGTATAATGTAGGCTTATGTGGTGCAGAAGGCCAATGTCCACTTCCGGTTGGCCAATACATCGTAGCTGAACGTCTTCCATAACCACCTCGTTCATTTGTAAGCCATATTGGTTCACCGTTATAGAAATGCCCCGATAAGGAATTATTCACTGCTTCTTCTTCTTGCGTTGAATTGAATAAATCGAACCTTTACTATTATAAATGGCTTATCATTATGATTAAAAATGTAAAAAATTAAATTAATTTTGAATGTGAAAATTTATACTGGAATTTGAAATCTAAATTTTAAGCTAATAGTATAAGCATAAGCAAATATTTAAACTGATTAATAGTAAACAATTTTGCAACAAACAAATACAGTACAATAATTATGATCTGCTAATTTTAATGGATAATTTTACGTTTTGGTTTTAGTAATCAACTAGTAACTACAATAGTAAAATTTAATCGCAATTTTTGATATTAAGTGAAAGATAATTAAATATAATTTGAGTGGAAGTAATTATTACAACTCAATTTGATTCCTACCTTTAAAGAATAAATAGTAATTTTAATAAGTGGACAAATTGATACATCAGTGATGCTTCCGTTTAGCTTTAATAATAAAATAAATCATTTTGTGAATTGAACGACAACTATGCTGAATGATAATTTTCAATAATCAGTGAATAATTTTGTAGAAAAAAAAACTTATCATTGCTAGTTATGAAAACACCGAAAAAACGACATTTTCTCACCCTCATCTGTTTTCGCTTCTTCTCTTCCTTCTTCACTCATTGAATATTATCATTTACGTCAAATTGCAATCATGCTTCATCTAATAAGTAATCAGTGCGCACTTAATAAACGAAGCATGATTACAACAAGCCGTATCAGTTGTCTTGAAGTTATGGACTTTGGCTTGATTCATAGGTAAGGTTTTCTTGCACGTCTTATTACGATCCTCCATCGTTCACTAAATTAACAAATAAATACTTAATAAATGAAGGAGGACCGCGATAAACCGCACTAGTGTTGTGGAGTTATGGATTTAGGTTTGATTTACAGGTAAGGTTTTCTTGAGCATTTTTATCGAGATTCTCATTCATTCATGAAATTTGAATAACCATTTCATAAATGAAGGAGGATCGCGACAAATAGCACTAGTTGTTGTGAAGTTATGGATTTAGGTTTGATTTACAGGTAAGGTTTTCTTCAGCGTTTTTACCGTGGTCCTCATCCATTTATTAAATAATCAATACCTATTTAACAAATGAAAGAGGAACACGATAAATCGCACTAATTGTTGTGAAGTTCCGGATTTAGATTTGATTAAAAGGTAAGGTTTTCTTGAGGATATGTATCATGACCCTCCCTCACTTATTATCGATAAGTATTTAATAAATAAAACAGATCACGACACACACACATCGCATTAATTGCTAGACTGTTTTGGACTTGGGTTTGATTCATAGGTGAAGTTTTGAAGTTTTCTTGAGCGTTTTTATGGCAACCTTCATTCACTGACAAAATTTCAATGACTATTTAACAAATGAGGGAGGGTCGCGACAAATGCACTAGTTGTCGTGGAGTTATGGATTTGGGTTTGATTCACAGGTAAGTTTTCTTGGACAGTTTCATCACTATTTGGTAAATGAAGTAGGACTGCGACGATAAGTCGTATTAGTTGTTGTGGATTTGGGTTTGATTCACGGTGAGGTTTTCTTGAACGTATTATCGTGACCCTCATTCGTTCACTAAACTGTCAATAACCATTTAATAAATGAAGGAGGATCGCGACAAATCGCACTAGTTGTTGTGAAGTTATGGATTTGGGTTTGATTTACAAGTAAAGTTTTCTTGAGGATATGTATCATGATCCTCTTTCACTTACTAAATTATAAAGAAATACTTAATAAATGAAACGGATCTTGACACATACATCCTATTAGTTGCAATGAAAGTTCGGATTTCGGTTTGATTCATAGGTAGAGTCTTGGGTTTGATCCATAGGTAGAGTCTTGGGTTTGATCCATAGGTAGAGTCTTGGGTTTGATCCATAGGTAGTGTCTTGGGTTTGATCCATAGGTAGTGTCTTGGGTTTGATCCATAGGTAGAGTCTTGGGTTCATCGGTTGTATATGGTGGAACAGAATTTACTTACATCCGTGGCAGATGAACGGATGATGGGACAGGAGCGGAGCGGACGCTGCCGATGCGACTGGAGCAACTGAAGGAGCTGGCGAGATTTCAGCTCTTTATATAGGGGTTGAGGTGGGCAGGTACCTTAGGGTCGTGGGATATAAGAAATGATAGGAACAATGGATGGAACAGAGGTTCCCTGACTTTACTGTATATATCTTGACAGAGACCTTATCATACAGTATCATTATCTGTCTGTTTAACCCTTGCATTATTTTGGCTTTTCCCACACTATCCTCATCTTTCACTTATTTGGTGTTGAACGGATGTTCACACCCTGACCACCTCTTGCTTAATATTGAATGGATATCAACACCTACGCGGTATCAGGGGCCATCTTTCACTTATTTAATATATCATTTAATATTGAATGAATATTAATTAACACGTACGTCATATCAGGGGCCATCTTTTACTTATTTAATATATCATTTAATGTTGAATGAATATTAATTAACACGTACGTCATATCAGGGGCCATCGTTTACTTATTTAATATATTATATATTATATAATATTGAATGAATATTAACACGTACGTCGTATCAGTAACTATCTTTTACTTATTTAATAGTGAATGGATATTAAAACTTACGTCGTATTGGTGGCTAAATCGTGAAAATAATTGCCAACAATTCCATGACTTTCAACCAGAAGGCCTGTTGCTATTGATGCATGATTTGGAGCAGTAAAAGTAAGATATTGTGGACGACAACCATCTTTGAAATATAAACCTGAAAAGTTTAAAAATTTTCATTTAAATTACAAAAAATTTTCCAAGAAACTTTATCAGAATATAGATTAAGTTCAATTTAAAATTTTTAAAATTTAAAATTTAAAATTTTCATTTAAATTACAAAAAAATGATTTAAATAAATTATTTTTTTTTATTTTAAAATAATCGAAAATTTTAAATAATCGATGGAAAATTTATCAAAAAGATAATGAATTTTGGTTTTTTTTTTTAATTAGGAATTTCCAGATATTGTTATACTTTCACATATTGATATTATTAAAATTCAAACTGAGGTATAGGATTCTAAAATTTATTTTAAATGAATTTAAATAATGAAGCAATTTTTTTTAAAACTAATTTCCAATCGTATTATATTATAAAATTTGTATTTGTCGGAAATATAGTATGGAAAAAATTTCATTTTTAAGACACAATTAAGTTTTTAAAACAAAGTGATAAATTTAATATTAATTAATAAGCTTATCAGTAAGTTAAATAATCAATTTATAATATTTTAAATAATATGATTTACTTTTAGTACTTTGCGAGCAAATGATAATAGCAATAATAATAATAATAATAATAATAATAATAATAATAATAATAATAATAATAATAATATTAGATGCGATATAGAAGTATAGTAAAAAGAAAATGGATAAATAATAAATTGACTAACAAAACCTTCGGTAGCAAATTTCCAAATATTCGGTACGAGAGTTTCATTTAATAAATCATTCCGGAAACCATCCATGGATATCAGTAAAAGTAGAGATTTATCATCTGATGTATCAATCGTTGTTAATAACGTTACGCATAAAATAATTACAAAATATATTCCATTTCCATTTATTCGATATTTAGTAATAAACATTTTTTTAGTACGAAATTTATTTTATTATGCAATCGATCTGTAATAAATAATCAAATTCATCTTATATTATTGATTATATTATCATTAAATTTTATTCGAGCAATTCAAATTATACAATTTTTTATGTTGCACAACTGTTTCAACAATTATCAATTTCATATCAACAAAACCAATGATAAGAGGTGATAAGATAGGAAGAGATATGATGAAGAATGAAACAAAAGTTTGCATACTTATATTTCATATGAGGTAATTATTTTGATATAATTTATTGGAAATATTGAGATTTTTAAATATGAAAGAATAAAATAACAATCGTTTGAAAAAATACATTTTTTTTTTAAATAAAAAGTTTAAATAACTTTTTTTTTTTGAAGAATATTTCACTAAATATATTGAAGAAAAGAAGAAATTACTATTTCACTTCGTTTTTCCAGTTAGACAACAAATTCTATAACTGTAAAATTAAAGTTAAGATTAAATAATAATTATACTCAATCGTAATTATATGGCTCAAATGTGTACGCGTACACATTAATAGATAAATACGTACGTGTGTGTAGACGTAATCTACGTAAACACATTTACACAAGCACAAAAGTTTTTTTCGGTTAGACAACAAATTCTTTAACTGTAAAATTATACGAAATTAAACAATAATTATACACAATCGTCATTATAACGCCAAATGCGTACGCGTACACACTAATAGATAAATACGTACGTGTGTATGGACGTAATATACGTAAATACGTATAAGCACGGGAATGAACGCACGTACTCGCTTCGAATTTGAATTATTCGTTCTCTTTTTGTTTTGCTAAAAGCGATAATTTTTATTTTTATTTTTTGTTCCGTTGTTTTCACTTCTATTAAATCGATAGAAATGTGCACAAGGAAAGAAGCTGAATGAACAAATTTTATTTTTTTATCACCACAAATCTCTCTTTTCTCTCACTCTCTCTCTCTCTATACATCTCTTTATCGCTTTTTTAAAATTTCATTTATTAATTTAAAAATCTTCATAATTAGAGGTATGCTTATATCAAGCGTTGACGGTATAAGAAGAAATAATCATTGTTATTATTTGCTGGAATAATAGTACTAATTATATAACAAATTGTAGGACAAAATAATCATGAAAATTTACGTCATTTTATAATTAAAATTAAAACAGTGATTACATTAATTTACTAATACAATAAAACTTTAAGAAATATTTGAATTAACATTTGCTATCAGAATTAAAAATTCGAAAAGTTTCATATCATTTAACTGCAATGATTAAATTTAAAAAATGAATTACTTTATTTTACTATAACTAGCACTACAGCATCATCTATGCTGTTTTATTAAAAGTACGATAAAAATTAAATCACCACTTGGTCAATCCTTATTATTATAATTATTGTACTGCTATCATTAAAATTAAAATAACACTTGCGTCATTCTGATTATCATAATTAAAATTATAACAATATTTATTGTTATAAATTATAGATTTGTAACAACAATTGCATCACTTTTATTTTTACGAGTAAAGTTTGAATAATAAGTTACTTTACATACTTTACTGCTATGATCGAAATTAAAGTAGCATTTGCATCATTTTCTAATAAAACTTAACATCACTGATTATCATTCCGATGATTAGAAAAGAGGACGAAAAAGTTGGGAAGTTTCAAATTAGTTTATTTATTAGGATTGATTTCAGAGATGAATTTATTCCCAAAATTTATATATTTCGTCAAAAAAAAAAAGAGAACGAGATTGTATCGGAATAATTAGGAAAATAATTTAATTAAAATCATGTAAAAACTAAACGAAAGAAAATCAATGATACATTTGTGATAAATCAATTCTCTCATCAATATAACCAAATCATTCAAACAACTGATACAAACTGATAAATATCTCGAACAATGATTAAGAGAAGTTAAACGATAAAATTGAATGATACGAAATCTTTTAACTTTTCCATAATTATTACAAAAATTTTCATTCTCTTTTCCCGTTACACAATTCATTAAATGATGATGTATTACGCCAAATGTTTGTGTAATCAATACAGTATTTACAAATTAAACAAACGTTTAAAATTTTTTAGCAATTCAATCAATCATTTTTTTTTTCTCAAGGAGAACTTATTGTGGTTAGTTTAATCAATAGGTTAAGTAAACAATTTTAAGTTAAATCTATTCCGTATTTGAATTTTTAAAATATCAACTAAATCACACGTTAAAAACATTCCTTTGTAAATAGTGGTATTAGTAAAATTTTTGTTAAAAATATGAATTGAAACAATTGTTAAATTTGAAAAATTTAATTTTAAATAAATATTTGATTAGCTATAACATCATTATGCTAAATATTAGAAGGTGTTGCATGAAGGAAGCAAAAAAAAACAATAATACTTTGTAAAATGAATGGAATTAGTAACATGATAATCATATCATCATTCTAATTAGAAATGTTAACTTCAAGTTTTTATATACATAAGTAAATACTAAAGTTATATATATATATATATATACTTAATCAGTAAAATGATAATCATATTATCATTCTAATTAGAAATGTTAACTTCAAGTTTTTATATAGATAAATATATATAAGTAAGTTTTATATACATATTTAAACCTAATCAGTAAAATGATAATCATATTATCATTTCAACTAGAAATTTTAACTTCAAGTTTTTATATATATAAGTAAATATTAAAGTTATATATATATGTATATATATATTCCTCTTTCCTCTCTCCTATCCATCTTATCCGTTCCTTCTTTTTTTTTTTTGTTAAATGTTTTTTTTTATATTTTCGAGAAAAAGAAAAATGGAAAGAAAGAGGATGAAAAGATAAAAGGTTAAAATGATAATTCGAGAAAAGAGTATAATGTATAGAAGAAATGTATTGATAAAAAAAACCAGTTCGTAAACTGATAGAAAATGAAAAGAAGATTGAAACAAAGAATACATACACATTTGCTCTCATTGTTTTCTAAAAATGTTTTCATTGCTTTTTTTTGCTGTTTTTTAGTTTTTTTTTTTGAAAATTTAAATTATACATCTAGCTAATTTAATAAATTCGATTTTATTATTATCATATAATAAATAAGATATTACAACGATATCTATGCCATTTAAATAGTAATACAATAAAAATCCATTATTAATTAATTAATTAATTAAAAAGTATGAAAATAAATAAGTAAATATATTACGAATAAACAATACGAATATATTTCAAAGCATTTGTAAATACAGAAATCGACCAAAGATGAACAAATCGTAATTGCTGTACGGGTACGGCTGATCGTTATCTGTGGGCGTGCGTATATTTCTATGTGCGTTTGCGAGTGCACGCGTGCGTGTGCTTGATGCGTGTGTATATATATATATATGAATGCGTGCGTGTGCGTGTCTGTGTATGTTCGTTCGTGTCTGTGTGTATGTGTATATTCTGTTAAATAAAAATTGTATGTTGCAGTTGGAAATTTTCACCAATGCGGTACAACTCTATTAATATTTATCTCTTATCAATTATTTATCTCATATTAGTAAGTTATTTAATTGAAATAATTTTATTAAAAGAATATTAGTTTGTAACTCTAAATTTTTTTTTCTATGAAGAAAAAAAAAACTTTATATAGTTGAAATCCATTGGGAAATTTAAATGAATCATTGATCGGATTATCACTTCTTTCACTTTTTTTTTTTTTTTTTTTTTCAATTTTCATTTTTTTCCTTTCCTTCCTTTTCTATTTTTTGTGCTAAGAAATATATGAGGAAAAAAGTTTATCGATTTTTTTTTTCTATTTATTTTTTTAGTTTCTTTTTTTTGCAAAAAAATTATTTTAAGATTAGCGAAGTGTGCACAATGCGAAGACATATGCATAATCATGATGTTGATGAAACACTATTACAAATTGATCATAATGATTATAAGCATGGAAAATTTTTATCATTACGTACAGATGAAATAATCACTGAAAGAGATAGTGTTGCTGGTATTCGACGAGGTGATAAGTTGATCGTGATCAATTCAGGTTGGTAAATTTTTACCTTTTACCTTTTACCTTTCTCTCATTATATATCGCTTTATTATTTTAGGTAACATTTTGATTAGAAAAAATAAATAAATAAATTTATAGTATAATTAATGAAAAAAAAAAAAGAAAAAAGAAGTGAAAGTAATTGTAGTTTATTAAATGCTTTTATTTTTACTAAATTATTGATTAATAATGTTCTGTCGTTTTTTTTTTCCTACATTATTTTCAAATTTATATATCAATTTTAACCTTTTCTTAATTTTTAATTATAATTTAAGTACTTTTTAATTTTTAATTATAATTTAGGTTTAAATTAGAATTAGAAAAAGAAATGAATTGATGTTTTTCAGATAAACGTTGATGATTGATATGAAGATACGTGATACTTTCGTAATTACCTATATGTTTGTGCCTTTGATATTTATAGTCTTTTTTCTTGCTCTTTAAGAAAATCTTAGAAATTGTAATTTTATTAAATTTACATTTTTATAATTCTGTGTTATATTAGAGGAATTAATTATAAATTTTGAAATCTATAATAATTTTACCTTTAAATACAAATTACTTTGTTAAATTTGTAAAGTTCATTTTTCTTTTTTTATTCATTAAAATTTGCTAGTTCTCTTTTTTTTTGCAAAATTCTTAAAATCTTTTGATTAATTGCAAAACACTGAAATGATTTTTTTTTTTTTGAAAGTAACGAACAAAATTCACTTCTAAAATAGCATTCTTTTTTTCCCATATATACTTAAGTAATATTAGCATATTTTATAAAATTATGCCTGAAATAATAATTAACCTTTTTGAAATGCATTATATAATTAATTCTGGAATATTGAATGTTATTTAAAATCATATTTTATTTTTAATTTATTCAATTATTATACAGATGATAAACAATGTTAGCATTAAATTAATTACTTAGCTGCTTTCAAACAAAATTAAATGACGAGTTAGCTCATTTATCATACAATTGATTAAATTTTGAAATCGATGAGTAGCAAGCATCTATGTGATGTGAAGTTGCAAAAAAAGGAAGCATCGAAAAGGGCTTAGCTTAACTCTCTAATGATTATCATCATCCGATGCTAACACATCTAATGATTATCATTCATGGTTGCGATGCATGTCTCATTTTCAGATACTTTTGGATTCATTTGAAGAAGTTAAATGCATATTTTTAATTCATTCCCCCCCCCCTTGTTTTTTTCATTTTACAATGCATCATTTATATCACGTATATTTACGTGGATACACGTATATTTACGTGATTAGCAATTTGACGGTTTTTATTAGCATTATGATAAGTTATGAGTGAGCAAAATTTGTTTACTCATTTCAAGTGAAATTCATATAATTGATGGTTGTAACCCATCAAAATGTCTTATAATAATGAAGTGAACTCTTGAATTTTATCTCTTCCTCTCACTTCCTCTATTCATCGAGATTATCCATCAAATACTGAGATAAGTATTGTTCAGGGATCTCTACAAGTTTATTTAATTTTGGAAAATTAAAGTTCATTGTTTGTCGAGCAGTATTTTACTAATAAATCGTAATTTACAATCATCGTTTCTTCCTATCTGAGATAAAGCTATATTAAAAATGGAAAATTTTATCGAAATTAAAAATTTAATTTATCAGTAGGAACAACTTTATAATTGAATTTAATCTATATTCTGATGAAGTTTCTTGGAAACTTATATTCAATGATACTGGTTAATATCTCAGTAATCACGAATTAATAAATATACAGATCTGAAATTGATGATACGATCAGAATCAGTCTTGATCTGTAATGAATCCTGAAAGCATAGGTCATAGCAGTAGAATACGGATCAAGAAGTGAAACTTATCGAAATATCAATGAATGATATATATCACATCGTTATCATTGATTATATCTAATCATTACTAATTTCAAGGTTTTTTTTTTAAAAAGCAAAATGTTATTATCATATTACTATCACTTGTAATTTTCGTTATTTTTGTTTTTAAAATTATTTTATAAATTTAAAAATGAAAAGCTAAAAATTTTTTTTTCAAGAATTGCGCGTAAAATAGGTTAGAATTTAAAGCTATCAATTTTCGTTCCAGTTTATTTATCACTATTAAGTAATTACCAAATGAGAAAAAAAAACAATATCAATTGATTGATTGTTAATTCTATTTTAAATTATTATCTTCGGAGGCTAACATTTTTATTTACAGAGCATAGAATTTTTTTATTTAAACTTTTATTAAAATTATTAATATCTCCAATCTATGCTTAATTATATTGATATTTTGATAAAATGATAATTGGATAATTAAACGATACAATTGATTTTTGCACCTGAGTGTTTTTTTTTGCGAATTTTAAGATTTTAATAAAAATTTAAGAAAAAAAATCCTCTGCTTATAAGCAAAAAAAAAGCAGGAAAGAAAAATTAGAATTGAAATTGAAATTACGATGGAGAAAAGAAATATAAGCAAAGGTAAGAAAATAAGGTAAAAAGAAAGAAAGGTAATGGAGGAAAGAGGGAAAAACTCTTGTTGAACTCTTGGCTCTTGCTTCTTCGTTCTTAACTCTTGGCTCTTAGCTAAGGCATTAAATTGATTGGCCTCATCTATCAAAGTAGCCTCAAATGCCAGCAATCAATTCGTCTTTTCAGCCTATCTATGCTTTCATTTATGCAATTTAGTTTGTTAATTCTTACTCCATCTTTCTTTTTCACATTCTCTCTTTCGTTTTCATTTTTTCAACCCTTCTTTCTCAAACTTTTTTTATATTTTCATTTGTTTTAATTCAATGGAAATATCAATTTTTCATTCTTTTTTCACTCTTCCATTTTTCCTCCTTATATTTCTCTCTTTTTTTTTCAATCTTTTGCTTTCTCTCTTTCTCTCTCTCTCTCTCTTCCTCTCTCTCCCTCTCTCTTTTTTTGTATTAATCAAAGCAATAAACGATTAAGGTGGTGAAAATTTATGATACCAATTATATGCTACAACATCACTTTACACGATGAGCACGTGAAGCATTTTATTTTGATGGAATCGTGTTGGTGATAAGTTGGAATGCTTGAATGATAATATGGGAAATCCCGCGATTAACCATTCCTGGAAAATGATAAATTCCAATACTTTTTTTTCCAAATTTTAAATTAATTTATTATAGCTTTATTAGTTGTTAATCATAAATTTATTTTAATTTTATTATCGAAACAAATTTTTTCTTTTATTTTTTTTTTTTGAAACAATATGCTATTAAATATTTATCAAAATTATTAATAAATATTTGATAGCATATGTTTCATCTAATATTGTAGTGATATTAGAATGTAAAAATTTGCATATTTCACTTAAATTTAATATTATGAGTTAATTTGGAAAATTTTCCAAATTATCCCTTTCTTCCTCCCGCATTTCCGCGATTTTTTTGATTATTGCTAGCTATATTACTATTAGATTATATGTACTGAATTAAGTTAAGTTCATTAAATTAAAAATTTTTCTATGATATATTTTCATCCTTATTGATTGATTATTTTCGCTTTAAAATTATTTGTAAATTTAATAATATAAAAAATTATCATTTAGATAAATCGCGATAAATTAATGGTAATGCTGATCAGGTTAAATATAATCATCTATGGATATCGAGCATTTTATTCTCATTATTGAGATAGATTGCTTATTATACCTTAATCATTAATCATTTCAAATAATGAATTTTGGTAACGTACTATTTTATAATACTTATTTAATTAATTAATTTTTAATTAATTGATTTCATTAATAAATTATTTTTTATAAAATTAATAATAAATTATTTTCTTTTTTCTTTATTTAATTAATTAATTGAAAATTAATTTTATTAATAAATTATTTTTTATAAAATTAATAATAAATTATTTTCTTTTTTTTTTTTTGTAAAAAAAGTAAGAAATGATTAATTAATAATAATTATTATTATTAAGGTATTATATTATTGAATATTTGGTGGATGCAATTATTACATATATTTGGTAGAAAATGTATTCCGGATGATTTTCAATATGAATATACGGAATGTAATGAAAACGGTGAACGATGGCGTGTTGCAGTACCAAAAATGAATTATTTAGAATGTGAAGATGGAGTACCATTACCAGTACGAGGAGTTAATTGTTGTTTGTTTTTTTTTTTTTTTATTGTTATTTTTTTATAAATAAAATTTTATCAAAATTCTATTATCAGTATTGATTAAATTACTAACTACTGTATCATTTCAGTTAGATAATTTTCATTGTTGAAAGTTTGAAATTTAATTTCTTCAGTGCTTAATATTCATCTGTTTATCAAATATTAAGGTGATAAATTGTAATTTAAATTAAACTATATCAAAGTATATCAGTATTAAACTATATTTATAATCATTTAAAAGTAATCAATTATATTTCTATTTATAATCAATGACAAGATAATTATTAATGAAATGATTTATACTATTTCAGCTTTTACGTGTAATGCAGGAATGTATTTGGATATTGTCACTCAACAATGTCAATTTTGTCCAAAAGGTTTTTTTATACTGATAATTATCGCAAAAGAAAAAAAAAAGTTATTTTAATTGCTCCATTTGAAATTTGCATAAATTTAAGGAAAACTGTAAAATATTCATTAAAAAATTTAATAATTTTAATTTAAAATAATTTTAGGTACCTATAGTTTGGGTGGTGGTATCCGATATGATGTATTTGATGAAATTCCACCAAATTTTGAAGTTGAAAATTTTAATATTTTACCAGAAAGAAACATAGACAGTAATACGGAACCACTAGAAGATTGTCCAATACAGTTAGTTTTAACTTTAACTTTATCATCTTTATCATTTATCATAATTATCAGAAAATTATCAATCTCTTTTTTTTTTTTACAAAATAAAGTAACTTATATAGCTAAAGAATGGTTTATGCCTTTTATGAAAATAAGAATAAATGTTTCAGCAAAGGTATTTTTAATCATTTCTAAAAAGTTTCAGAAAAGGCTGGATTGTACGAAATACAAAATTAATATATGTGCCTTCGCCATGTTTGTCGAAGCTTAGCTATAGTGTTAATTTGGTACGTCCAGGCTACGTGGAATACGTCTATCGTTTGCCACGTAATAGTCATGCACTTTTTTTTAGTGCTGATGTACGAAATGATAAATGTAAAAGTTACAGGTACGCATATTTTTTATCTCATTGTTTTGAAAGGGAGAAAAAAACCTTGATTTAATGTTACCTACGAAAGTTTAAGTAAAATACTTTAAAATAGTCCAAATAGATCTTTGCTTTATTTTTTCCATTTGTTTTTTTAAAAAATAAAATAATATTCATAAAAATAATATCACATAAATTATTATTTATCTATTTTTAATATTTAATTTAATTATAGTTACAGAGATTTGAATTATAGAGATTTGAATTATAGAGATTTGAATTATAGAGATTTGAATTATAGAGATTTGAATTATAGAGATTTGAATTGCAGAAATTTGAGTTATAGAGATTTGAATTATACAAGTTTAATTATAGAGATGAAATGAAGCAATTAATGGGAAATACCTTGAAAAAGGGAAGTAATGAGGATGGTGGAAATTGGCATCGTGATCGAATTGAGTTAAAAGCTGGCCATAATATTATTAGCTGGACAGTAATGAGCTATCGTTTAGATGTATTTTACAACAATGATGTGATAACAATCTCATATATCGATGTTTACGGTATCAGTTTATTGGAAAAAAAATGTTACATACTGTATGAGATAAAGAAAAAAAAATTTCATCAATTTCATTTTAATCAAATACATTTTTATTATTTAAAATGATAGCAGTTGTTTATTTAAATCGAATTTTTTTTTGAATCAAGTTTCAAATATCAGCTAGCAAATAATTTCATGCTATTGATAAAAATACTTAATTTAACGAATTAAGAAATTGTTTACTTTACTTTTAATTAATTCATTTATTGTTGTTTTTTTTAAAGAGTACTAAAATTATATTTTTTTCATTACTCAAGTTTTACCAATTCTAAATTGATGTAATGAATTTTCCAGCTTGAATTTTATCAATGATACTAATTGATGTAGAAATATTTAATTTTGAAGTTTACTTTACTCGATTTAATTTTACTCGTTAATAATCCAGTGATTTAAAGGTTTAAAACAAGTACAAAAGTGTAGTAAGTGTCCCGGTGGAACGTACAGTGGTGTTGGTGCTAAAGAATGCCGATTTTGTCGTGCCGGATATTACAGTCGACCAGGTTCTACGCAATGTATCCGTTGTCCAATGTCACAGTATTCATGTAAATTATTGTAAATCATTAATTATTTCATTAATTCAATAAATTTATTAGTAATTAACTTGTAAAAAAATTGAATAAATTTTATAATTGTTACTTAAAAATGAAGTTTTAGTACAACATTGAAATTTGAATTATGAATGATGAAATTTATCCCACCCTTTAATTAAATGAATATTAATTAATTAATTAATTAATAATTTTTGATGAGAATTTTTGCAGATGCTCGATCGGAATTTTGTATTAATCGGCCAATTTGTTCATTAAATGATTACTATCCTATCCTAAAACCATGTGTTAATGGTAAAACACATACGATGTTTGTTAAAGTACAACCAAATATTTGTCGTGATGATTTAAGTGGTGCTGTTAAGGTTAAATTTTGACCTTTCTTCTCCTCTTTTTTTTTCCTTCAATTATCGATTTATGATTTTCTATTTTACAATTTAGTCAACAAACACCTCAATTTTCTAATCGAAAAAAAAAATACGGAGGTTATTTCGATAAGTTGCTGTTAGTTGGTTGAAATAAACAATTATTGTAATTAAAATTGAAATACAGGAAAAACATATCATATCGATAAACATTTATATATGCAGATCCCAGAAGCTGGAAATGAAATTCCTTGTCCGAAGTGTAATCCAGGAATGGATTTGAATTCAACTGGCCAATGCGTATTTTGTCAAAAGGATCATTATTCACTTGGCGAAGGTTTTCGTTTTCTCTCTTCATTTTTCAATTTTAATTTTGAAGAATTTACAAAATTTTAAATCCGGAAAATACCAGGAAGTGTTGAGTTGAATATTATCAATATTTCATCAGTTTAATTCTTTTTTTTTTTTAAATTCCATTCTTTGTTTTAACTTTCATACTTCTATATGAATTTAATTGATATTTGATTCAAGTTTACTTTTTATCACTCAAATATATTTCTTCAGTTTCTTCCATTTGTACAATCTGTTAACTTTTTCGTTAGAAAGTATAGGAATGCCAAAGTTGGTATTATCATATATAATAATTATCATGATTATAATTTGTGGTTATGACAATTATCATATATGATTAAATAGATTTGAATTTAAAATTTAAAATATTAATTGAAAAAATGGGATTTTCTCATTTTCACTTTTAGAATGTCATCGATGTCCAATTGATACATTACCAAATTATGGTTATCATTATATTATCTGGAATACACTTCCAGCAAATATGTTCACCAAATGTGAATATATCGTTGAAGGTATTTTTCATTTAAATATTTCATTTTTCGTTTGATAAAATACAGTACACCAAATGTCAAGTTAAAAATAAATCTCAAATAAATTAATTGGAAAAGAATATTTCGTACAAAAGTTTAGATTTACTATCTTAATTCTTTTTTTATTGCCATTTAAGCATCTATAATTACATTTGTTAGAAACAAATAGATTGCACTGAATTAATATTTAACTTACAGAATTTTAACTTATAAAAAATCAAAACTTTTTCTTTTTCTATGATTCTAAAATCTTACCATTCTTTTTAATCAAGGTGATTCAATGAGTTGTGGAATTGATAATTCATGGATACCATCCGGAAGTATGATTCAAAGTTCGGCAACACAGGAAAAAGGCATAGCATTGGAACTTGGTTTAAAAATTCCTGATGGCTTTTCAAATCCATTACTTGCATTTGATGAGCTAACATCATTGCATAATCCAATTGCGCATATTACGTTTGATTTTGAAATGAAATGTGCAGATGATAGCTGTGTGCTATATTTTATTGAAGTTTGTTTAATAAATATTTTGAATTGATTAAATTTCTTTTTTTTTTTTTAATTTATATATACTATAAAATTTAATTATAATGTAAAAAGTTTTTTTTTTTCCTAATCATTCATTTTAGGATGCGCCATCTCAGTCTTATCATCGTATTCTTGCTGATTTTAGTGGTACCCAACATTATCAATCATATTTCTATCCAATTGTTTCACCAAATCCAACACAATTTTTATTCGTTTTTTTACGGTATGTTAATTTTGAGTTTCATTATCAATTATCACTATCCAGTTAACAGTAGATATTGAGTAAATTATGTATAATTATCAATTAAATCAATAAATGAATAATGATAATGATAATATTAATTAAATTCACATATTAAATATCATTGTTAACATAAATATATTTGATATAAATTAAACATAAATATCATTAAATATTGCAATTTTACAATTTTATATTGTAATTAAAAATACTGTAATTAAATGTATTGTAATTTTCAGATCACGAAGTTCAACAAAAGAGGATGTGATAACAGATCGAGCATTTATTTACCGGATAAATGTTACCAATGTAGGTGAACGAGCAGGTGGTGCTTCAACATGTTTACAATGTCCCAAATATAATGGAAAATGTGTGCATTGTTTAGTTGGTGAATACATCACTGAAACGGTAAAAATTTTAATTTCTTTCTTTTTTCTCTTATTTATAAATAAATAGCAAATATAAATATAAACAAGTTTACTTATAAATAAACTTAATTTCTCGACAATAGCAGAAATAATATTAAATAAAACGAATAAAATTTTACAAACTATTGTAATTTATTCCTAATTTCTTTTTATTTCTTTTCCTTTCTTTTTAAAATTTTTCAAAAATTATAAATATAACGAAAAATATTTGTGATAAAAATATATTGATAAAATTTTTGGATTTTATATTTATTTATTTATTTAATTATTTATTTA
>JABVXU010000576.1:0-33909 GCA_013365365.1 Cruorifilaria tuberocauda
ATATTATGATAATCATGCAGTGATAGTGATTTTGAATAAAAAGTAAGGAAGAGTACTTATCAACCGTCTTTGAGATTGTTATGGCAATAGGCGAGATATTGAATTACATATATCGGCTTGAATTCAGAAAGCCAAGTACTCTTTCAGGAAATTTTTCAGTCTTTTTAGTCTTTGGTCCATTTAACTTTTATATATTTTGTTCAGAATCTCTTCTGTCTCTCCATTTCTCACACTCATACTTCTAAATTAGCTTCGCACTTTTTCACTCTTCTGGCTCCTTCATCTTCTGGCTATTATAGCATCTTGGTATATTGATAAATGGCTGTTTATACGTAATATTATTATTTTTCACAAATTTACTTCTAACATTTTACATAACTTTTTTCGTTTACCTAAAGTAATTCATTTCTTTCGTTTAATTCATTATTATTATTTGTTCGTTATCTTTTTTGTATTTTTTTGTATATTGAAAATTTTCATTTTTAATCATATTTTTAATCATGATTTTATCATATTTTATCACTATCATGCTTTTTTTATGTTTATTTTTAGCGTATTTTCTTTAATACTAAAATATTCAATATGTTTTTTTAAAGATTTCTACGTATTCAATATAATCTTGATAAATTATCAAAATTATCAATAATTTTTATTTGATCTTTCATTATTACTGATAGATATGAAAATATTGAAAATTCTGATATTTAAAGACTTTTCAGATTCAGATTTTTAATGATAATTTTGATGATAAATAATTTCAATGATAGTGATAATTCAATGATAATTTTAGTGATAATTAATTTTAATGATAATGATAATTCGATGATAATTTTAATGATAATCTCAGTGATAATTAATTTCAATGATAATGATAATTCGATGATAATTTTAATGATAATCTCAAATATTTCATTTCCAAACATTATTCCTTTGATTTCTTACTTTCATATCTAGTTTCCTAGAAGTATTATAGTAATATCAATATCATTTTTCTATTTCACTTTTTATTTTTATCCCATCTAGTCGATTGAGTGCGAAATAATTCATGGAAAATTTAACTAAAATAATTGTAAGAGAAATGGCATTAGAATTTTTGCTTAGTATTTTATAGTTATTACTTCTAAAATTTCAATGATTTTAGAATCTTTTTGAACAAAATTTTTGATTAAACTGAAATTTTTGAATAGTTTTAATTATATATTTAATCCTCTTTCAGTATAATAATATTATTGATTGATTAAAATTTGATGATTTATCAATTTACTTCAGCTTACTTTCATCGTATTACTTTTTAAATATTTCTATCAGTAAAAAGTAAAAAAAGAAAAAATCTTCATCGTTTCATTTGATAATCTGCCAATAATATATTTCGATAATTCAGAATGATCGTATTTGCCAAAAATCGTACTACACTGAGTATAGAATATACTTCAGAAAAATGATTTAATAAGCAAATAAGCAAATAAGCAAATAAGCAAATATACTAATTAAGTTGCATATTGATTCAGCTATTCTTATAAGAGTTGGACATTTTGACTTTATTGTTTGATTATTTATATCAGTGGAATTATGAGAAAAGAATAATTTTTCATTTTTCTTGCACAAAATAATTTTCTCAGAATTATATATTTCTTTTATACAAATTAATCATCTTACTACTGATGATAAATTAAAAGTAAGGATGATAATTATGAAATGATATACGATAAGTTTTTGATATAAAATGATATAGTGATATAATGATATAATCTTATTCCTAGTGATAAAGATAAGGTAAAGGTATAAATGATGATAAAAAATGAGATAAGATGATATAAAAAAATTTTTGATATAAAATGATATAATGATATAAAAATAATGATATAATGATAATGATATAATCTTCTTATTACTAGTGAAAAAGATAAATGATATAAGATGATATGAAAAATTTTTTTTAATAAAATGATTTAATAATATAAAAAGAATGATTATAATGATATAAATAATGATATAATGATAGAAATAATCAAGATGATATAAAAAAGTTTTTAATATAAAATGATATAATGATATAAAGAATAATGATCATAACGACAAAAATAATGATATAATGATCAAAATAATCAAGATGACATGAAAAACTTTCAATATAAAATGATATAATGATTATAATGACAAAAATAATGATATAATGATAGAAATAATGATTATAATGACAAAAATAATGATATAATGATAGAAATAATGATTATAATGACAAAAATAATGATTATAATGATGGAAATAATGATTATAATGACAAAAATAATGATATAATGATACAAATAATGATTACAATGATAAAAATAATGATTATAATGATATAAAAAGTTGATTGTTTACTTAGCAACGTATACAATCTGATAAAAAATGGTAAAAGTTGAGTAATAATTAGGACGAAATATTAAAATATATAGGATTTTACGCTTAAACTCTCCGTTCCTTAAACTTCCTATTCATTAAAAACATTTTAAAATTCTGTAATTGCTGTAAACTCATTGTTTAAATTGATAGGAGGAAAAAGAAAAGGTTAATTTCTTAACGATTATTTTACACTTCAATTTTTTTTCCATTTCAAGTTATTCTATGACAATTTGAAAAGCTTTCGTAATTCCAAAACTTTGTTCAATTGACATCATTTTAGTGATTAGTGCTCCTGGCAGATTTTATATATTTATATTTGCAATTTACATGATTAGAGGAGAATTCATGAGGCAAAATATGCGTCTGTCTGTCTGTGTGCATGTGTATGGATGTGTATGTGTTTGTGCATGTGCGTGTGTGTGTGTGTGTGTGTGCGTGTGTTTCTGTCTGTGTATATCTGTATGGATTTTAATGCGTTTGTGTGTGCGTGTGTATGTGTGTGTCCGTGTATATGTGTATGAATGTGTATGTGTATGTATGTGTATTTCTGTTTGTGTGTATGTATATGGATTTTTGTGTTTGTATGTGTATGCATGTGTGCATATATCTGTGCATGTGCATGTATGTGTGTATGTATGTGTGTGTGCATTTGTGTATGTGTATGATTTGTATGTGTTTGTGCATATGTGTGTATGTGTATGGATTTGTATTTGTGTGTATGTGTGTATGTGTATGCATATACATGCATGTGTATATAAGAATGTGTGCATGTGTGTGTGTGTGTGTGTGTGTGTGTGTGTGTTTCTGTCTGTGTGTATCTGTATGAATTTTTATGCGTTTGTGTGTGTATGTGCATGTATGTGTGTATGTATGTGTGTGTTTGTGTGTGTGCATTTGTTTATGTGTATGATTTGTATGTGTTTGTGTATATGTGTGTATGTGTATGGATTTGTATTTTGTGTATGTGTATGCATATACATGTATGTGTATATAAGAATGTGTGTATGTGTGTGTGTGTGTGTGTGTGTGTGTGTGTGTGTATGTGTGCGTGTGTGTGTGTATGTTTGTATGCATGCATATTTGATGGATTAAGAAATTTGTACTTCTCAGCTCTCAGAAATGAATTTTATCTTTAAACTATCTTGTTAGCAATAATTTATTTTATCGTTTGCCAATGCTAATATATGTTTAGGTGATAAGCTATCATCAATTCTAAGCATTTTTAAGCATTATTACTTAAATGATAGCAAAATCGATCGATTTCATTTATCGATCAAAATAGCTAATAGAAAATAACAACATTTCACATCATTTTTATTCCATGAAAAATATGTCAATGGATTATTTCATGATAAATGACATGTTTGAAAGAATTCATACTACAAGTTTATTTATTTCTGTAAAAAAGCTTTTAAAAAAAAATTTAGCATTATTTAAAAAATGAATTGAAATTGATTTTTTTTTCATAGTAAAAATTTCGCAATAATTTCAAAAGGGTTAAAGTTCACTTATATATAGTATTTAATAAAATAATAATATTATCTAAATACTATTATTATATTAGTGAAAATTTCGCAATAATTTCAAAAGGGTCAAAGTTCACTTATATATAGTATTTTATCAATTAATAATATTATCTAAATACTACTATTATATAATGGATAATGGATAATTTATTCTTAAATGTTTGACAAGTGAAGTGCACTCGAATGTCAAATCATTGAATGTTATTCATTTATCACAAATGATAAATGATTTTACTGATAATTTTATAATTTAAACTATTTGTACTTTTTTAAAATATATCCTTCTTCTTTTTTTTTTTTTTTTGTTTATATTTCTAAATATTTGCATTTTCATTTGAATAATTAATTGAAATAAAAAAAGCGAGAGAAAAAAACTTATAGGTAAAAGCGATAAAATTTTACTTTTACTTTACTTTTATTTTCGCTTAGGTAAATTTATTTTCAACGTTATCAGAGGAGAGAAATTCATCAATCATTATTCATTAACTATGAAATATTAATAATACATGTTAAGGATGTAATAGATTTAAATAGTGCTTTTGACGGATGTAAAATTGTTGTTTACAAAGGTGAGGAAAAGAGGAGAAATAAAAAAAAAAGACAGAGAGAGAGAGAGGGAGAGGGAGAGATTAAATGAGAAAAGGGAAGAGAGAAAAGTAAGTTGAAAGTAAATTGAAGAAAGTAAGTGAAAAAGTAGCAGAAAGAGATGAATATCTTTTAAGAGCATTTCAATTGAATTAAACATCGATTTGAAGTGCATCATCATTCGCGAAAATTTGATATGTATATTTTGGAAGGGATTTCGCAAAAATGTTGAATTCATTTTTTACTTTTCCTATTTCACTAGGAAATTTCTTCATATCAATTTTTGATATGATTATATGCATTTATCCAATGAAAATTATTAGATATTTAGAAGAAATCACAAAGGATAAATTCATTTTTCACTTTACCTATTCCATAGCAAAAAATTTCATTAAATCATTTTTATTACGGTATTTTACAGTTTCTCACCATAAAGATTATAGCTACGATATTTTACAGTATTTTGCCATAGAGATTATGGTTACAGTATTCTACCATGAAGTTATGGTATTGATACGATTACAGTATTTTATTGATAGTACATCAAAAAATGTATTTACTGTATTATATTATTCATCATTATAAACTCTTACAGTATTTCACCATGAGGTTATGGTATTGATACGATTACAGTATTTTATTGATATTATTGATACATCAAAAAATGTATTTACTGTATTATTATTCATCATTATAAACTCTAAACGTTTTGTAATTCGATAAGGAAAGGTTAAGATGATCATAAAATTCTGCTAGAATGATATACTTTTTTATCTTACTTATTACTGTTCAATGTATCCTGAAAAAAAAAATGAAATTTAAAAGTAAGGAGTATTTGAATATGAATGAAATATTTCTTCAGGTATAAATTAATAATTGATTAAATATGACTGACCTGAAGAAAACATTTTCAATTTTTCTTAAATTTTTAAAAAATTTTTTTTTAAATTTCAGTAACAGCTTAAAATATTTCATTCTGCATTGGTCACACGGTTGTTTTTTTTTCAGTTTATAAAAATATTTTTTCTACGATATAAATATACATAATATAGTGATTACCTATTCAGTGAGAGTTAAAACAAAGTATATATTAATTTTATTACTCTACTTGTTCTAAGTTTTCCTTTTGTAGCTACTTGATAATTTTAACGAAATTATGTAATAACATTTCTTTTTCCTATTACTCTTCTTTTTTTTGTATGCTTAAGTATGCTTATGATTTTTTTTAAAGATTTAAAATTTTTTTTGCAAATAATAGATGTGAACAGAGGAAAAGCATCACAAATAGCATTCGCAACTCTATTAATCGATTTTTCTAATTGCACAATTTAATTTTTATAAAATTATCACTATCTTATCATATTGTGCTCTAGGTTCTCTTTTTGTAGATGCTATTTAATAAGTTCAACGAAATTATGCAACAACGTCTTGTGATTTAGGATATCTAACAAAATTAATTCTACCTTATCATAAATGATAACAAGTAAAATATGATCAGAAAAAAATCTAAAAGTTTTTAAATCAAATAAATTTACTGTTTACTGTAGGTTATACTGTAAGAATTTGTCCCTTAATTTTCTTTTTCTATCTTCAATGCATTGTGTTAAATTTATTAGCCAAATCGAAAGTTTATGATCATTTCTTACCATTTATTATGATTGATTGTATGATCATAGAAAATTTTTGCATCCATCTAATGTAACGAAAAATGACCTTTTATGACCTTATTGTATGTTCATCAGTAAACTTGACAATTTAAGGAAGGAATGAAGTAATGATTAAAAATTAATTCAAAAAAATATTGAATATTTGGATTATTTTTTTTTAAATTAGATAGCCTAAGGGTATAAATTTTCGTAGAATAAAGGATATTTTTTTTTATTCGTTTTCAATTTCCATTTTAGAAAAAATGATGGAAGAGAGGAATAAATGATAAAGAGATTATCAGAGATTATCAGAAATAAACGAACGGATAAATTTAAGCAAATACAAATATACCACCACATTTCTTGGGATTTCCTAATATAAAAAGCAGTTCTTCATTTTCTATGAATGTTAAAAGGTTCTAAGATAGAAGTTATTGCTTAATTACTTTAGACTCTTTATTATTTACTTACTTGTAAACGAGGGAGAGAGAGAGAGAGGAAACCCATGGGATTATCTTTCCTTTTTGGTCCAATACTTTTATTCCTTTTTTTCCGTTCTCATTTTCTCTCTCGCTCTCTCTCTCTCTCTCTCTCTCTCTCTCCCTCTCTTCCCTTATTTTTCTTTTCCTCTAATTCTCTATCTTTTATATTCTGTTAAGTTATTAATTTTTTTTAATTCTATACTATAATATACAATCAGCAATTATCAATTTCAAAAATGTCCCAATGTTAACCTTACATTGCGCCATTTGCCTTAAGTAAGTAAGTAAGTAAGTCTAATCTTGAGAAGATTTGTAATATGCAAGAATATCGTGAATATCGTTTATTTCCTAATCATCTTGATAATAAAATGCTTAAGATCTCGAATGTTATTATATTATAGAAATAATTGATCTTTAGTAAAAACTTTAACTTCTCTTGTCTTACGGTAAAAATATATTAAGTTAGAATTATTTAGTAATGTAATATGATCTTATATTATTAAATTAAATTATTTAAATTATTAAGTTATTATATCAAATGATCTAGATTTAAGGTAGAATAATTAAACTTTGAATGGAAATGGTTATAATCATGCTAAATCGAAGTAATGGACTCACGAATACATTAAACTATTGAAATTTTAATTAAGATTTAGTATCTAACTTATATTTGACTAATAAAGAACACTAAAAGCTAGGACTTAATAAAGTGAAGAAAAGAAGTAACACTTTTACAGTCTCTGTAATAATTGATTTATAAGAACTAATAATAGAAGTAATACATACAGTAATATAAAGTAATACATACAATGAAATGAAAGAGATTATTTCTAAAAGCAATGATTTGGCTAATTATTTTAGAATAATCATGCAGCTATATCACATATCATTCAACGAATCGATCATTTTCAGAGTGTAATTCTAAGGAATAGAAAGAAATAGAAAATATAAAAGTAATACTGTATAAGGGATGATATGGTAGTAATTGATACTGTAACAAATAAGAATACCATTACAATATGAAAATTGCAAATATTTGAATTGATTTAAGATATAGGCAAAAATTTTATTTCAGCTTAAAGCAAAACTGAATTTTTACCAGAAATTTTAACCTCATAATCAGTAATTGATTAGTACGTTTTGCCCTATTTTCCTTGCTATTAAATTGTAGCTTTTATTGCCTTTTCAAAATAGTACGAATTCTATTTGCAATAAACAACCTAAATTATTGAGTTTAATGACTGATTCCTTTAACCTTTCTATAAAGCCAATGTGAATTTCCAGATATCGGCTAACTTCATATCCAAAATTAGATCATATCAGAAATCGATTATTATAAGATTTGAAATTGATTTATTTTATTCATGTTTTCATCATTCATTTGAATAATTTATTTTATAACTGATTTAAATTATTTATTCTATATATATTTTATTTATAATACAGCGGAAAAGCGAAAGAAATGGAAAATTTTTAAAGGTTTCTAACTCATGCATAATTCTTCTATCGTAATCCGATAACACGGCATTACTACTGTATTAATATTAACAGCCCTACTGTATCACTACTATACGGTATTATTACCCTACTCATTACATCTCCATTCATTGTTATAACTATTATAAAAATTGATAACTTTTATTGAACAGAGATGCAATGAGTACAGTAATAATACCGTATTAATAATTCTCATAATTCTATCGTAATCTGATAACACGGCATTGCTACTGTATTAATATTAACAGCCCTACTGTATCACCATTATACGGTATTATTACCCTACTCATTACATCTACATTCATTGTTATAACTATTATAAAAATTGATAACTTTTATTGAGCAGAGATGCAATGAATACAGTAATAATACCGTATTAATAACAATGCAGTAGTTGATAAATGTTAAATGTTTCACTTAAAATATATTTTACTATATTACTAAAGTGTTTTATGTTCGATATATTTGATTTGTTGTCAAAATGGTAGTGAAATATTTGTTTTGCATTACCAACTTTGATGTTTGATCGTTTAAAATTTCCAGATTGCTGCGACTAATATATTTTATAGCACTTTACAGCATATTAAGAAAAATCGTATTACTACTGTATTAGTATTGACAGTACTACTGTACCATTATTAATACTGTATTATTACAGTACTCATTGCATCGTCATTCAATAAAAACTACCGAAAAAATTTGTTAAATATCATATTTTAACTTGAAAATACATTTCAACGAAGCTTTATCATTATGATTATCCAGTATATCCAAGATATATTTGATTTGTTTATTAAAATGGTAGTGATTGTTTTGCACCTTCATCATCATCATCATCATCATCATCAACTTTGATGTTTGATCGTTTAAATTTTCCAGATAAAAAGTTATTGCAACTAATATATTTTATAACACTTTACAGCATATTAAGAAAGGAATCCAGTTCAATAATAAGTATCAAACGAAGGACAATAAAAATAAAAATTTCATTGTTTTCAAAAAAAAAATCTTTCAATTCGTTTTAATTTTTATAAACTTAAAAAATATACAAAACAACAATTTTTTTGACAAAATTTTTGATTTAAAATTTTAACTTAAATTTCAAACATTTAAACTTTTTCTTAAACTTTGGCTTTTTTTTTTGTTTTTTTGAAAAATTCTTTCTTCTCTTTGTTTTTTTTTTCTTTCGTCATCATTGTTATTGTTGTAAAATTGAAAATATTTTGTTTTGATTAAATGAATGAATGAAATAAAAGCAAAAAGTAAATGAAGTAAAATATGCGTATATTTCATTTTACTAATTTAATTTCCTTTTGTTTTCTTCCTTTTGCTACTTTCTTAATTGACAAGCTTTATATATATAAATGTATGTAGATTTCCAATTTGCATATTTATATCTAAATAATATCATTTTGAATAAACATATCTTCAATTGAATGAAAAGAATAGCTTTGAAAAAGCTTTGGGAAATTCTATCATTTGTTATAGCTCTAGCTAATAATAATAATAATAATAATAAGCTTGTCATAAATGTAATCTTTTCTTTTTCCAGTTTGTTTTATCGATTAGATAGGTACTTCGTCAAAATTTCAAAATTTTGAATTCGTTGAACTTTTATTAACCTAGCTTTTTTGCTTTTTCTTTTTTTTTGTTTAAAGTCAATCAATCATCTTTTGCGTTTAATTTTGTGAAACTTTTCTAAAGAAAAATTTCTCTCAATATACTTTAATATTTACTTAGCTATCTTTACTTTTATATTCTATTGTTTTTTTGTTTAAAGTCAATCAATCTATTGAAATTTTCAAGGTATATTTTTACTTTGGAATATTTCAGTAATCGATATGTGATCTAAAAAAATTGGAATAATTATTACTTGAAAACAAGATTTACTTATGTCATCAGTTAGTTGTTAAATAGTTGAAAATTGTTAGAAAACAAAAAATATTGATCTTCATCATTTTGTTTATTAATCTTAATTATTTTCCTTATTAATCTTATAAAATCTTAATCTTAATCATTTTATTAATTAATCATATAAAATGATAGTACTCATTTTGCTTATTAATCGTATAAAATCTTAATTATTTTGCTTATTAACTTATAAAATCTTGATCTTAATCATTTCGCTTAATAATCTTGTAAAATCTTAATCTTAATGAAATCTTAATCTTGATCATCTTGCTTATTAATCTTATAAAATTACAAAATTTTGGATTAATTAATTTCATTTTTAAATTACGCTTTGCATTTGTATTTTGTACTTTTTCATTAGCTCAAGTTTAATTTATTTATTTGATTAAAAAGAAAAAAAAACTATATATTTTATACTTGATTATCTTTTCAGATCTAGTATTTTAGAAAAATTATCTACCTGTAATTAATTAGCATATTCTCATCAGAGAGAGAGACAGAGAGAAAGAGAACGAGAAAGAGAGAGGGAGAGAGAGAGAGAGAGAGGGAAATCTGTCATTCTTTTCAGATCTAGTGTTTTAGAAAAATTATCTACTTGTAATTAATTAGCATATTCTCATCAGAGAGAGAGAGAGACAAAGAGAGAGAGAGAGGGAAATCTATCATTATTTCCCTATAAAATAATCACTTAAATTAATGAATGGTGGAATTGAAGAAGTGGAAGAAAAAGAAATGGAAGAGTAAAGAGTAGAAGGGAAAGTTAAAATAGAAAGTGCTTTTTTCAATCATCAAATAGATTATGCTTAAATCCGAAGGAGCTAAGCTTGCTTTTTATAGTCACGGAAAAGTTTGATTAACTTAATATTAGCTAGTTGCTATGTTGCTATCAGTAATTTAAAATGCTTCTTTAAAATATTTTAAATAAGCATAAATTAACATCAGTCTTGCTAATTTATAGCTTTGAATTTTACACCTTTAAAATATATATTGATTTTTTTTTCATTCAATTCAAACATTAAAACATAAATTTAAAAAAAAAAATAAACAAAAAAACATAAACATAAATTTAGTTATAATAATAATTTTATCTTAGTTTAATATAGTTTTATTTTAGAATAAATTTAGTGATAAGATAAGAGTACACTGATAGCATTATTGATAATTATTTATGAATTATGATATTTATTGATTTTTGTGATCTGTGATATTTATGAATTTTTTAACAGAAATTCATAAATACCTATAAATACCTATAAATGAAAATAAATACTTATCAAATAACTGTCATACGTGTTATCTGTATCATCTCACGTGCATATTTCAAATTGACGTAAGATAATTTTTAAAGTTATTCTTAAAAAAAGGTTATATCTAGCTTTTGAGATAATTAAGTTACGTTAAATGATAAAGCTGTTTAGCGTGGAAAAAACGTGGAAATATGATGTTTTGAACTATTGCTCAATCAATAAACTTAATGAAACTATCAAAATTTCACTTAAACAAATTTCATTTGAAGATTGAAAAAAAAAACTCTGAATGTGTAATATCTTCCAATTGTTGCTGTAGGCAAATTCTAAAATTTCTAAATTACTTAATCCATCCTGATTTAACTTTACTTATCTTGATCATTTTCATAAAATGATATACAAAGTTTGCTTTAGCTGTTTTTTGTTATCACTGATCTTATCTCTCTTCAAGTCTTTGTTATCAATCATTAATTTGATTATCATACCCTTTTTCTCGATTCAAGATTTTATTATTAAATTTTATTTATCAAAGATCATTAACTTTTACTTATGCAAAGTCTTATCATCAATTTTATCATTACACCAATAAAAAAACTTTTCTTCGGCTTTTATTTACCGAATTGTATGAAACTTATAAAGCTTATTAAAGCTTAATGCTGTGATATATTGCTCAATTACAGTTTTAATTTAAATTTACTAAAATGCATAAATGCGCTTAGCTTCTACAAACTTAGCTAAAATGCTAAAATGATATTTCATCAAAGTTACAATTGAAAAATTTCTTAATTTTAATTTTTAAAAATTTTTTTCTCGAAATTTCTCACAAGTGTTATTAGTTCTTTCTTTTTTTTTCCTCAACTATTTAAATATGAATAAGTTTTAAAGTTTTTCATTCATAAGTGATGTCAGCAAATTTAACTAAATTCAAGTAAATTTGATGAAACATCATTTTAGCTAATCTAGAAGCTAAATAGAAGCTAAGCTAAGCTTGTAAACCACATTCATATATTTTAACAAATTGAAGTAAATCTTGAAGAAAAAGTACCTATTTCAGTTTCTTATTTTTTTTTTCACTTTGCTTCCAATCCTAATAACATACTGGGCCAAGAGATCAGATGTCATAGGTATTTAAAATTGAAAATCAAAACTATCTTGAATCCTGTTCAATGTTCAATGATCCAAGGTTTCATGCAAACTTCTTTTAGTCTACTTTGAATCATACTTTCAGTTAAATCGATTTTTTAATTTGAGTCAACAATTGATGAATTTGCAATAAACCTGCTCAGGTGCACATGGAATGATGAATTAATCATTCATTTCAATACAACAAATAAAATTCCTTCTCTGATAATGTTTATCATACTTTTATCGATTTTTATCATTTATTTATCAATAATTACCTAGTGACTAAAATATTTTCTTCCTGTTTCCATCAATAAATTCCAGTAATCATCGGAAAGTAACATCTGAAGGTTAATTAATTACCTGAATTCTGAAGGTAGCAATTCTGAAAGTAACAAATGTATTTACATTGATTATAAAGTAAATTAGTAGTTTGATAGGAAGGTAATTATTGATAAATTACGTGATAATCTGATAATTTGTGCATTAATTTTTCAGCTTCTTTCGAAAAAAAAAATAATTCTAATCGTTTTAAAATAAATTCCGTCAAATAGTCCGTCAATTCCGTCAAATAATCCATCGATTCCGTCAAATAATCCGTTCATTCCGTCAAATAGTCCCTGATAATTCGTGCGTTAATTTTTCAGCTTCTTTTTTTTAAAAAAAAGAAGTAATTCTAATTGTTTTAAAATAAATTCCGTCAAATAATCCATCGATTCCGTCAAATAATCCGTTCATTCCGTCAAATAGTCTTTCAATTTTGTCGATATTACTGTCTTACTGTCTATTAATATTACTTCTAGTAATTTCATAAATTTGTTATCTTGAAAAATTTTATTGATTTCTATAAAATAAATTATCGATTGTGTAGAAGTTATGAAAAGTAAATAAAGTTAAATAAAAATTAAAACACAATTTTATAGAATTAAATTTCTTTGAATTACTATCTCTTCACATCACATTATCATCGTTTATCAATGGATAATAACTTATCAATAAATGATAAATGATCATGGTATTATTTTAAGTTGCAAATTTGATTTAACTGTGATCAATATTTGAGATGCTAATCTGTTTCACAAATAATATTATTTTATCTTTTTAGCTTGAAAAAGAAAAGCTTAATCATTTTTATCGTATTAATTGATCAATAACAAGGAATAATCGTATTAATTGATCAATACCGAGGAATTATTATTTTGAATGACTCATGATAATTCCCGATTCCCGATTCCTGATTCCTGATTAACAGAGAGGAATGATGATCTTAAACGATCATTCATAATAATTAGCGAAGAGAAATAATTATCACGAATAATTATTTATGATTAAAAAAAAAAAACTCTATCTCTTTTTAAGAATTTCAATTTCGTCTTATTTCTCGTTTCAAATCAATTTAAATTGTATCAGAATAAAGTAACATTATCATTATTGTTAAGCTATCATGAGAAAATTCCCCGAAAAAAAAAATCAATAACAAAAAAGCTTCGAAATTGGAAGCTAATTTAACTAAAAACGCAAGCAAATTTATTTTCGAACAAAATCAATTATTTTAATTAGCGCAATTGACATGTATTAACCTAAATTGCAAACCTGAACAAACTTGATAAGTATAATTAGGATAATCTTTATTCTTGATTAATTTAATTTTAACTTAATAACTCTTTGATTAATTTAATTTTACCGTAGTAACGGTATAATTACAGTAGTTTTTATCCTTGATTAATTGAATTTTAACTTAGTAGCAGTACAATTAAAATAATAGTTTTTTATTTAATTACTTAATTTTACTTAATTAATTTAACGTTAATTATGTAATTAATTAAGTAAGGAAGCGAAAGAGCTTTTGATAAATATTAAAAAAGTTAGTTTAACATAAAAAGCATTAGTAGTAATCCGAAATATAATTCGAATAGAAAAAAATTATTGTTTTTTTGAAATTAAATATTCCTCTCAGATTTAAAAAAATAAAAATTCAAAATAAAAAAAAAAGTAGCTAAAAAAGAAAAAGCATATATCTCCTGTTATTTTTTTGTGCTAGTGAATCAACAACAATTTTTAGCTAAAATTTTAAAAAAAAAAAATTTAAAAAAAAAAAAAATAAATCCGACAGGTTATTGTTTTCTTAACATGTTCATTCGCTAATTTTCCCTTTTTTTTGCTTTTTTATTTGTTATTTTTTTTAAAACTAAAATTTTTTAAGAAAAAAAAATTTTTTTTTAAAAATCAATATGAATTAGAAAATTAGAAATTTTTATTTTTCAGATTTTAATTTACAAATTAGAAATTATTCTTTTCAATAGTTTTTATCGCAATTATAGGCGATGCATTTTTGATAGATTTATGTTAGATAGCTATAAAATATTATGATTCAAGTATAAATATTATGATTTAAGTAAAAAAGCATCAATAAATATTCAGTTCAATTTTAACTGTAAATATTATGGTTTAAACAAAACGAAACTCTCAATCCAATTATAGTTATAAATATCATGATTTAAAAGCAAAAAAACTATCAATAAATACTTAGTTCATTTTTAATTAATTCCAATTATCATCAAATTCAAATTCAATTTTAAAATTTATTTTTGAACCTATTCTATGAGATAGCTATGAATACCATGATTCAGAAAAAACTATCAAATATTAATTCAATTTTAATTAATTCTAATTATAATCAAGCTCAAATTCAATTTCAAAATTTATTTCTAAAGCTATTTATATAAGATAGTTATAAAAATCACGATTTAAAAGCAAAAAAACTATCAATAAATACTTAGTTCAATCTTAGTTAATTCTAATTATTATCAAGCTCAAATTCAATTTCAATTTCAAAATTTATTTCTAAAGTAATTATGATCGAATTATTTAATAAATAAAACTTTTTTTTTTTAAAATCATTTCCTTCAAAATTATTGGTGAGAAAATAAATCAAGTTCCTATTTTCAATAATTATCTCTTCTATGATAACTTCTATGATCTCATTCACTCTTCCATGATAAGTTTCTATTTTTAATCACTTTTATACGATAATTTGATAATGCTAATGATAAGGAGGAAAAGCTTGAAGTAATTTAATTTTAATTAATTCTAATTATTGTCAAATTCAAATTCGAATTCAATTTCAAAATTTATTTCTAAAGTAATTATGCTATTTATATAAGATAGTTACAAATATCATGATTTAAAGACAAAAAAAAACTATCAATAAATACTTAGTTCAATTTTAATTAATTCTAATTATTATCAAATTCAAATTCAAATTCAAATTCAATTTCAAGATTTATTTCTAAAGTAATTATGATCGAATTATTTAATAAATAAAACTTTTTTTTAAAATCATTTCCTGCAAAATTATTGGTGAAAAAAAAATTGAGTTCCCATTTTCAATAATTATCTCTTCTATGATAACTTCTATGATAAGTTTCCATTTTCAATAATTATCAATTCTATGATAAGTTTCCATTTGTAATCACTATCTCTTTTAAATGATAATTTGATAATGCTAATGATAAGGAGGAAAAGCTTGAACTAATACTATCATACGTTACGAAAGGCAGCATTGATAGCATTGATAATATCAATGAGATGAATTAAAGTTTTTTTTTTTTTTTCTTATCCTTATCTCTTATCATTCTCATCATATCTTTAGCTCTCTCGATATATTGCGCTATTTAAACTATAAATTAAAAAAAAAAAAAAAGAGAAGAAAACAATTTTCCATATCATTCTCTCTCTCTCTCTCTCTCTCTTCTTTCCTCCCTCTCTTCCTTTCCCTCTCTCTTTCTCACTTTCAATTTTATTTTAAAATGCATGCTTTCATGTTTCTCTGAAATATTCATAACAAATACCAATATCAATTTTCTCCCAATCTTCCCCCTTCCCTCTCCTCATTGCATATTTCGCCTCACTTTTCCATTGCATACTTCTACGTGTTTGCGCGTATGTGTTGCGTGTATGTGCGCTTTTTGTGCGTGTATGTATGTATGTATTGCGTGTATGTGTGCGTGTGTATGTTGTATGCATGTGGTGTATATGTAGCTATTGACTACGAAAGGCTTATCTTACTTATTAGCTAGCTAACTAGTTTAGCTTTAACTATAGGGAGAAAATGTGAAGGAATTGAAATTGCTATTTTTTTTTTTCTTCGCTTCATCATTCAATCATTTTATCATTGATATTTTTCCGAGTATTCTCAAAGCTCCCGAGTATTCTCAAAGCTTTTTGTTTTTTTTCTTTGTTGAGATAAATTAATCATCGTTATTAAAAATATTTGTTATCAGTGAAGAAAGTGTTATGATTTTAATAGTGTTTTTTTTTTCCATTCATTTTTCTTATTGATATGATAATTTTCTTTATTGATTATTGATATCGTATCAGTATATAATCTGTAATTGAATACTTGAATTGGAAATTTTAAGTTATTTCATTTCAAATTGTTTTTTTTTTTTTTAAATTCAGAATTCTTAATGCAAAAGAAATGTCAAAAGTTGAAAATCACGTTTGAGTGGGAAAAAATAGGGAGCAAGAGAGAGAGAGAGAGAGTTGTATATTCTGTGAAAAGGATAGAAAGGGATAGAGAGGGAGGGAGAGAGAGAGAGACAGAGAGAGAAAAAGAGAGAGGGCGAGAGAGAGAGAGAGAGAGAGGGAAGGTATAAGTGAAATTGAAGCACAAGCAAGCATTTTGTCTGTTATCCCAGTGGATTCATCCGGAAAAAAAAAAAAAGTACCAACTTTTCCATCTTCGCTCTTGCAGTTTGAATAAATTCAAACTTTTTGTCTAACCCATTTTTATCAGCTAACAACAACTGTGTGCCAATTTAGCTTTGTTTTAAGGAAGGAAGGATGGAAGGAACGAAAAAAAACTTATCTTTTTTAAAACTTATCTCTAACACTCCTTAAATTCCGGTTTTTCTACAACCGGTTTTTGTTAATTTCTTTCCGGCAAACGATTTATTTCCACATTTCTTATTTCACTTTCTCAATTTCTTATCATGGAATGATTACTCTACATAAGTAGGATAATTTACATGAGATAACTATGATTAACTGATTGATAATTTTAATTAAATGTATAAGTTAATACAGATTTCTGCAGAATTCTTGATTCCGATATTTCTACAACCGGTTTTCATTGATTTATTTCCGGTAAACGATTTATTCTCACAACCAATTATACGGTTTATTTTACAGTATTGCATTTATCATCATGTCATATATCTATTTTTATTCCTTATCATAGGATGATTACTTATCCTGCATGGGATTATTGTGATCAGTTAATTGATAATTTGATTAAATGTTTGAATTAATAGAGATTTCCATATCACCATATCATCATGATTATTACATTTTCAAGTATTGTATGAAATTAATAAAGGATGATATTATCATGATTATGATATCAATATTATGATATATATTATTATGATTATCGTGACATTATTATGATATTAATATATATGAAATATTATTGTTATTACAATATTATTATGATTATTATGATATTAATATTATTATTATGATTATTATTATTGTGATATTGTTATGATTATTACAATATTATGATAAAATATAAAATTACTCTTATATTATTATATATAAAATATAGTATGATTATGATATTATCATGTATGAAATATTGTTACTATGATGTTATTATGATTACTATGATATTATTGTATATGAAATATTATTATGATTGTGATATTATTATGATAACTATGATATTATTACGATATTGTTACATATATGAGATATTATTCGTTGTCGAAAAAAAAACAAAAACAAAAACGAAGTCCGTTGAATTGTAACGGTAAATTTAATAAATAAATTTAAAAAAAGTTTTTTTTTTTCAGTATTGAAAGATATGATAAAGTAATTAGATTTTGGTTATGACAATTTTCAACGGAATTGCTCTTATCAAAGTTGTCGAAGCTCGGGAGCTCCGACCAACCGAATGGTCGAAAAGGTTTGATAAAATTTAATTATGATGAATTCGTTGTTTTATTATTTCTATTTTCATCTTTTTCTTATTTTCATTATCATGATTCTTGTGTTTCTCTTATTTTCGTTATCCTAATTTTGAGAAATTATCCTAATTTTCATTATCTTAATTTTCTTATTTTCATTATCGTAATTCTTGTGTTTCTCTTATTTTCGCTATCCTAATTTTGAGAAATTATCCTAATTTTCATTATCTTAATTTTCTTATTTTCATTATCATGATTCTTGAGTTTCTCTTATTTTCGTTATCCTAATTTTGAGAAATTATCCTAATTTTCATTATCTTAATTTTCTTATTTTCACTATCATAATTCTTGTGTTTCTCTTATTTTCGTTATCCTAATTTTCATTATCAAATTCTTGATTTCTTTATTTTCATCTGTTTTCATTATCATAATTCTTGATTTTCTTACTTTCATTATTCCTCAAATTATATTACTTTTAATTAAGTAATAAATCATATTAGTTATTATTATTGCTTTTTTTTTTGAAGATAATGACAATATGTGGGTAGCATAAAACTTATTGTATTTTTTTTTAATTAAAATAATTAATTTAAAGTTTTTTCGAGAAATGGAATGATTTTATTATCATTATCTGGTAATAAAAGTCTATTAAGTATTTCTTATGACTTATTTAAATTACTAATATAAATATTACTAATATGAATATAAAATATAAAGAATATAAATATAATTATAGATATTATATATTCCAGAATTATAAGTAATAAATTATATTACAACATTGTTCTTTTTTTGAATATTCATAAGTATAAGTAAGTGCAATTATAGATATTATCCAAATTATAAGTAATAAATTATATTACTTGCAATTATACTTTATTTTTTTTTTTTGATTATTCATCGAAAAAAATAAAAGTTGTTAAATTAGTCTAGCCAGTCTTTTTCTTACTTTCATTATCCTAGTTTCGTTCTTCAAACATTAAAAGTATAAATGATTTTATTATCATTATTCAATCAAAGTTCTAACTTACTTAATTGTATAGAAAATAACATTAATAATATTAGTAATAATTGATAGCAAAGTTAATAATCAATTAAGAATTAGTAATAGAGAAGTGATATCTTGATAAGTTTATATTTTAATCGATAAGTTAATATTAGTAATTAATAATAAAACTGAATAACAATAACAAATTTATCAAGGTATCACTTCAATATTACTAATTGTTTATTGATTATTAGTTTTATTATCAATTATTCATGATGGTCATGAGCATAAAACTAATAATATTAGTAATTGATAGTAAAATTAATAATCAATTAACAATTAGTAATATTGAAGTGATACCTTGATAAGTTTTTACTTTGATTAAAAAGTTTATTTTTTTTTCTTACAGATTTACAACTAGTTCAAAAGAGACAGCATTACTGGATGCATATGTAAATATTGCATGTGATGAGGATCATATTGGTAAAACATTAATTCGTCCGAAAACTTGCGCACCTGTTTGGAATGAAGATTATGAGGTATGATTTAAATTAATTTATAATTAAATTTTATCGGTAATTTAAATTAATTAACTACAATTCGATATAGATTTTGTTTTTTATTTCCCTAATTAATTAGCTACAATTCGATATAGATTTTGTTTTTCATTTCCCTAATTAATTAACGATTTAATTAATTATAATACATAGAAGATTGAAATTTATTTAATTGTAATTAATGATTGAAATTTATTTAATTGTAATTAATTAAAATTAATTTAATTAATTGTAATACATATATATATATGTTCATTGATAGACTGAAGTTCATGATGGACATGAGCTTGAATTCACGGTATTTCATGATTGCGCCTTACCACCTGATGATTTTGTGGCAAACTGTCGTATACAATTTGAAGATTTGAAAATTGGAACAAAGAATGATGTTTGGGTAATAAATTGAAACTTTTCCTTTTGTTGAATTACAATAGAATTTGTGAAATTAAAATGGAATTTATAGAATTGAATTTCAGTTAAAATTAAATTAAAATTGAATTAAATGACAAGAAATTGATTAAAATTGAATTAAATTACATAGAATATTTTGAGAGAAAATCAATCAAACTAGATATTTTACGTACGTCAAATTACACGCATATCTTTCTAGATTGATCTGGAACCACACGGAAAACTTCATTTGCTTATTGAATTAAAAGGTTCATTAAGTGAAGGTTAGCGTAAATTTTGTATAACTTTTTAAAATTTTCGAAGTTTCTAAAATAAATTTATCGATTTCTTATAATACTAAAATTATTATTATCATTATTTATTAACTAGATTAGCATAAATTTTATGTAATTTTTTAAATAAACTTACCAATTTCTAAAACAGTTCAATTACTTAATTACTTGTTAAGTAAAGGTTAGCATGAACTTTTGTGTAACTTTTTAAATTTATTTATCAATTTTTTTAAACTAATTCGATTATTATTATCCCTCAAAAATAAAAATGAACTTTATATGATTTTTTTTTGTAAAATCGATTTCTATTTATTCATTGTAAAATTTCGTTCATTTAGAAGTAACACAAAATAGTACCAGTAAGAAAGAACGGGTTTTCCGGGAACGTATCGATGCATTCAGGACTCGACAGCGCCGAGGCGCAATGCGCCGAAAAATTCACGAGGCTTTCCTTTCAATTATTCCATTTCAAATATTCATTTAATAATTAATTAAAATAATTCAAATAATTTATTCATTTCAAATATTCATTCAAATTAAATTCATTTAATAATTAATCCAAATGGAATAATTTCATTACTTTTTTCCTTTCAATAACTTTTATTTATTATTATTTCTATTTAATTTACTTTTATCTACTTTACTTTTCATTTCAAATTTAGTAAATTTGAAAAGGAATGTACCTTTTCAAGGTATTATACAATTTAGGTTACGGGGCACAAATTTATGGCCTTATTTTTGCGACAGCCAACTTTCTGTGCTCATTGCAAAGATTTCATTTGGGGACTTGGCAAGCAAGGCTATCAATGCCAAAGTAAGTTAAGAGCTATATATTTATAGTCTGAAATTAAACTTTAGTAGTGTTAGTTAATGTTATATATTTTAAAGTTTAAAAATTTGAAATTCATTAAGCTCTTCATTAAGCTTGTTCATTAAACTATTCATTAAGCTTGTTGATTTAGCTATAATAGATTGGTTTCTTTTTCGTTGTTTTAAATTTCAATTGAAAATTTTGAATATATTTTTTAAATCGATATTTTTAAATTCCTTTTTTTTTTTAAAGTATGCACAGTGGTTGTACACAAACGATGTCATGAAAAGGTGCTATGGAAATGTCCCGGTAGTCGGATCGATATTATCGATGAATTTCAAACTGAAGCATCAAAAGTATAAATATTTTCATTTTACTGTTACTTATGGCTGAAATAAAACTTTTACCTTAAAAAAAAAGGAAAGGACGAATGAATAAAATACAAAAATTTATTTAGTATTGAATAAAATTTTTCGTTCTCATATAAAAATACAAAAATACAAAAATACAGGAAATTATAGAAAGTAATACAGGTAAATTTTGAAAGTAGTTCTTTAAAAAAAATAGGAAATCATAGAAATACAAGTAAATAGATAGAAAGAATCACAGATTTTGAAATAATTCAATTAATACTTATAGATTTTTGAAATAATATAATTAATATAATACTTACAGATTAGTACTCATAGATTTTGAAATAATGCAATTAATATATTACTTAGATTTTGAATCTAAGTAATATATTAGATTTTAAAATTAGATGATGGATTTTAAAATAGAGCAACTAGTACTTATAGATTTCTGCAAAATGATTTTTCATGTTTTAGTGAAACTTAAAAATTCTTAAGAATTTTTATTACCCGTTAAATTTTCGTCATTTTTCAAATTTCTTTTATATCAAAAAAAAAAAGTGAAATATTCTTGAATTTTCGTATTATTTTCAGTTGAAATAATTCTTCATTCATATTACTTCTTAAAAAATAGATAAGTTTAGGTTAAACACTAATATAAGTTAGTATAAGTTACCGAATACTTTAGATTACTTTAGATAATTAGAAACGAAAAAAATTTCTGCAAATGTTTTTATTTGAAATAATTTTTAAAAAAAATTTAAAAAGAAAACAGATAAACTTAAGTTAAGATAGATTAGTTTTTCCTTATTTAAATAGTAAATTTTTACTTACTTAAATATTTTTGATTACTTTAGTAAGTAAGAAATTTAAAATTCATTCAATTTATTTCAATTGTTAACTCTGTTTTTTTGCGAATTTTTTATTTTTAAGATTAAAATTTTTTTAATTTTATTTTTTTTTCTTTATTTGATTAATATTTTTTCCTATTGTGATTAAAATTGAAAATGCAATTATGCATTTTTTGATAAGTTATCAATCAATTTCTTATCATTTTTTATCAAAATTAGTATTTTATTTAATTTTAATTGTATGTTTTTTTTAGCAAGCCCTTGGCCGATTTAATATCAATATGCCACATCGTTTTACTGTTCATAGTTATAAGCGACCAACATTTTGTGATCATTGTGGCTCGATGCTTTATGGCCTAATCAACCAAGGATTACAATGCTCTGTTTGTAAGCTTAATGTACACAAACGGTTTGTTTTCATTGATTTTTATTTTTATTTTGTAAGCTCTATCATTTCTAGCTAATTAGCAACTAATAATTATTTACATAGAAATACTTATATTCTTATTGTTCAAGGTTTTACACTTCTTATTTTCATTTCTTCTAAAACACTATTATTTCTAACTAATTAGCTTAGATATAACAACTAGTAATTAATTACTTAGAAATATTTATATTCTTATTGTTCGAGGATATTCTTATTGTTCAAGGTTTGCTGATTCTAATCTTCATTTCTTTTAGAACTCTATCATTTCTAGCTAATTAGCTTAGATATAACAACTAGTAATTAATTATTTAAACATACCCATATTCTTATTGTTCGAGGATATTCTTATTGTTCAAGGTTTTATACTTCTTCTTTTCATTTCTTTTAAAACACTATTATTTCTAACTAATTAGCTTAGATATAACAACTATTAATTAATTATTTTTATTGTTCAAACAATTAATTCTTCTCATCTTTTCTTATTTGTTCTTTTACCGCAAAAAAAATATTATTGTGTAAAAAAATTTTTTGCTATGATTTCAAAATTTATTGCATTTCCAATTTCTCAAAGCTATCTTCAAATTTATCATTTATCATCAAGATAAATTTATTATCATTTATCATCAAGAAATTTCTCGTTAAATATTTAATTGTGTGCAATTTGCTTGTTTCGTTTAAAAAATTTTTTCCATCTTTAATTCAAAAAAAAAAAAAGAGAAAATCGTAAATATTGATTTTGAAAATTTAATTTACCTTAAGGATAACCTTAACATTTATTGTACAATCTATCCAGGTGTAATAATGATAAAATAAAATCTCAGGTGATATATATTGTTTACAGTTGTCAACGTAATGTTGCTAATAATTGTGGTATCAATGCAAAACAAATGGCGTTAGAACTCGCTCAACTTGGCCTAACCGGTGATAAGATGTCAATTCGACAGAAGAAAAAAGTACGTAATTAATTTTTAATAATTTTTTATTTCAATCATTTATCAATCCGGAAATTATTCCGGAATTTTCGGCATAAAATTTATCCTATTTCTAAACTTTTTTTTTCCAAACTTTCCGCATAAGTTTAATTAGAGTCTATAATTTCAATCTATAATTTCAATTTAAAACAACGCTAAAATTTTGAACTTAAATCTGAATTTAAAATTCTATTAAATTATGCAAATGATATGAATGTACTTTTATCAATTTGGGAGAAATTACTCCTAAACTATCATAATGTCATAATGTACATTGTTAATACTCTTTTCATTTATCAGTAATTATCATTTTTATTCAATTATTATTAAATTACTCTAAACAATGATAATATTATACTGTGCACTGTATCAGTAATATCTAGTTATCACTAAATTACATTGATAATATCCCTATCATATCATATCATATCATATCATTATAATCTGTTCATTCATGCATTCTTATCACATCATTTCAAATTACTTTTATACTTTGGTCTAATTACATCACATTATCTTTTAAGTATCATATATTTTATACTACTCAAAATAGAGAAAGGAGAGAGAGAAGAGAGAGAGAGAGAGGGAGGGAGAGAGAAGAAAAAAAAGGAAAAGAAGCATGATAGTAATTTATCAATTTGAAATTTATTAATGCTTAATTTATATCTGTAAGTAATAATGAATATACCTTATCATTAATGAATACATCTTATCACACCTTATCATTAATGAATACATCTTATCACACCTTATCATTAATGAATACAACTTATCTCATTTACATTAACATTCTCATCATATCATACCTATAATCATTATAATCTATCCATTCATGCATTCTTATCACATCACTTCAAATTACTTTTATACTTTGGTCTAATTACATCACATTATCTTTTAAGTATCACATATTTTATATTACTCAAAATAGAAAAAGGAGAGAAAGAGAAGAGGGAGAGAGAGAGAGAGAGACAGAAAAAAGAAAAAGAAGCATAATAATAATTAAATAATTAGAAATTAAAGTAATTAATTAATTGGAAATTAATTTTTTTATTAATAAATTATAAAATTGAAAAAAAGAAGCGATGATATCATAAATAAATGTTTATTTGTTTGAATTTTTAAATCATTTCATTAAAAAAATTTATCAAATATTTCAATCTCATTCTCCACCTTTTCACCTTTCCTTTCCTTTCCTTTAATTATTCAATTAAGCAAATATTAATTAAATGAAAAGAAAGGAAGAAAGGAAAAAAGAATTTCACACGTCATTTTAAATTATTAAGCAACAAATTGTTAAAGCATGAAAAGAAAAAAAGAAAGTCAAATTCTTCCATATCATGCATAAAGTGTAATTATCATTCATAATCATAATCATAATCATAATCTTCCGCTTTCTCTTCTCTGTTTTTTTTTTCATTTCATAGCTATTGAATTGATAGCTAATTAAAATTTTCGCTTTCTTTTACATAAATAGCAGTTTTTTCTTTTTCAGTTTACTAAATATTCCGGAAGTTTGAATATGAATATTTTCATTGATAAGCATTTTTAAGCATGATTAAGCTTAATTTTTGCATTCTTAACCATGATTAAGCTTAATTTTTGCACTTTATATTTGATAGCTAGCTTCACGAATCATTATTATGAATCATTTCATTTCATATTTTATCAAATTTAATTATTTCATTTCATATTTTATCAAGCTTAATTATTTTATTTTATATTTATTATTCATTTTATATTTATTAAGCTTAATTATTTCATTTTATATTTATTAAGCTTAATTATTTCATCTTATATTTATTAAGCCTAATTATTTCATTTTTTTATTAAGCTTAAGCTTAATTTTTGCAATTTATATATTTTTTGATTATAATTTAAATTTTGAACTAATTATAGCCATCGATAATGTCTGGTGATCCAGATGCACTATTAGTTGGAACAGGTTCAGATACTAGTTTAATGAATCAATCAGTTTTCAAATCAGGTAAGTTTTATTCAATAGCTTTTGAAGAGTTAAAAAAAAATGAAACTTGGAATTTCATATTTCATATAAATTTTATAATAATTAATAAAAAATATTTTTACCTGTTACTAATCTTACAATATCTTCCTCTATCTGATCATATTATTTCTTTTCAACTTTTATAAATCAATAAACTCTCATCAAGTAACAACTTATCAATAGAATCTTGTCAAGTAACAACTTATCAATAAACTTTTATCAAGTAACAACTTATCACTAAACTCTTATCAGGGAGTTATCGATGAATAATTTTTTCAATTTAGTTTTACTTCGAATCGACGAATGCAGCAATGTTTTTTTTCACATATCAAATTTTTGAATTCATTTTTACTTTTAAAGTTTTCGCTTTTACTTTTAAAGTTTTTTACTTTTAAAATTTCTGCGAGCTTTAAAAAAAATTTCAAAAAATTTTTTTGTTATCACTTTAACTTATATAAGCATTATTAACTTATGTAAGCTTTAACTTATGTAAGCATTATTCTATCAGTTTTAATTTTCATCCAAAAAATAAAAAATAAGTTACAAAAAAATAAATTGACTTTAAATCAAAAAGTATTAAGTAAATGATGAAATGAGTTGCAGAAAGAGAGTTGTCAGAAAATCAAATTAGTGATAGCATATCAAGTGATAATTCATCGAAGCCAACCAATGTGACTATCAATGATTTCATTTTTATCAAAGTTCTTGGTAAAGGATCATTTGGAAAGGTTTGTTAACTTTAAAACTTTTTTTATTTACAGTTTGAAGTAAAAAAAGGCGAAAGACTTATGCGTAATATTTTTTATAAATTTTAAAATTTAAAAGTTTTCCTTCAAAATTATTTTAAATTCATTTAATTTTTTTTAGATCTAATCATGAATATAATTTATACATAATTGAAATTATTCAGCTAAAAACCAATTTTATAGTGATTTTTAATGAGTCTAAAAAATTAATGATTTTAACGGTCGAATAATTGAATGAGTTTTGAAATAATGATTTTATAATGAATTTATAACGATTTTTAATGCTTTTAATAATTTAATGACTTAATCAAGGAATTAATGATTTTAACGATTTATTAATTGAATGAGTTTTGAAATAATGATTTTTAATCATTTCAATAATTTGAAAATAATGATTTTAACGATCTAATGATTGAATGAGTTTTGAAATAATGATTTTATAATGAGCTTATAGCGATTTTTAATGCATTTATGATTTAATCAAAAAAATTAATGATTTTAATGAATTATTATTTGAATCAATTGTAAAAATAATGGTTTCATAATGATTTTTAATAATTTTAATAATTTAATTTAAAAATTACTGATTTTAACGATTTAATAATTGAATGAGTTTTGAAATAATGATTTTATAATGAGTTTGATGCCTTATAGATATCTTTATTTTCTTGATAATTTATTCATAAATAATTTAATTCATGAAAATAATATTTCTATAAATATGAATTAATAGATATAAGGGAAAAAATTACAGGCATTTTCAAACTAGGCATTTTAATTACTTAATATGTGATATTTTCAATAAGTTAACTTAAGAATTAAGTAATAGAATTCTCGAAATCTATATTTCAGTTAGTAGTAAAATTATTAGTAAAATGTGATTATTATTATTTAAAAGTTTTTCATGTAGCAAATACATGTTTTTTTTTCTGTTACTCTAATTGAATCATTTTTTTTTGATTTTAACAATTAACCTTTTGACCTTATAAAAAAGGGTACTGTTAAATTTTACCTGAGTAAATTTAACTAAAATATGATTATTATTTAAAAGCTTGTCATATAGCAATGCGTTTTTTTGTGTTACTTTAATTCAGTCATTTTTTTTTTCTTTTAACAGTTAACCTTTTGATCTTATAACAAAAGGGTACTGTAAACTGTAAATTTGTAAATGTAAAGAGGGTACTGTAAACTGTAAATTTGTAAATGTAAAGAGGGTACTGTAAACTATAAATTTGTAAATGTAAAGAGGGTACTGTAAACTGTAAATTTGTAAATGTAAAGAGGGTACTGTAAATTAAAACTGTAAAAATGTTCATTTCTTCAGGTAATGCTAGCGGAACATAAAGAGACAAATGAGGTATATGCGATGAAAATACTGAAGAAAGATGTGATATTACAAGATGATGATGTGGACTGTACAATGTGTGAAAAAAGGATATTAGCATTAGCAGCTAAGCATCCATTCCTTACAGCTATACATTCTTGCTTTCAAACTGTGGTAAGTTTTATTAAAAAAGTATATTCTTGCTTTTAGACTATGGTACTTCATGTGGCAAAAATATATTCTTACTTTTAGACTGTAGTACTTTTATATATTTTTACTTTCAAACTAATAAATCTAACTGGAAAATATATTCTTACTTTCAAACTATGATAGATAGTTCATGTTAGAAATATATTTTTGCCTTTGAACTGTGGTAAATTTTGTTAAAAAAGTATATTCCTACTTTTAAACTATGGTAGTTTACGTCAAAAATATATTCTTACTTTTAAACTATGGTAGTTCACGTTAAGAATATATTCTTATTTTTAAACTATGATAGTTTACGTCAAAAATATATTCTTACTTTTAAACTATGGTGCTTCATGTGTCAAAAATATATTGTTACCTTTAAACTGCGATAGTTCGGATGAAAGATGTATTCTTACTTTTAAACTGTAGTACTTTTATTTAAAAAATATATTTTTACTTTCAAACTAATAAGTCTTAATTCGAAAATATATTCTTACTTTCAAACTATGATAGATGATTCATGTTAAAAATATATTCTTGCCTTTGAACTGTGGTAGTTTACGTCAAAAATATATGCTTACTTTTAAACTTTGGTACTTTTACTTAAAAAAAGAATATATTCTTACTTTCAAATTGTTTTGGTATATTTTGCTAAAACTTATTAATTTATTTTTACTTTTTTCTTTTATTACTTTTCATTTCCTATTTTTTTCTCCAAAATATTCATATCTATTTTGTGATTATTTTAAAAAATCGATTTTCAGGATCGATTGTTTTTTGTTATGGAATTTGTAAATGGTGGTGATTTAATGTTTCAAATACAAAGGGCACGTAAATTTGATGAACCACGTGCTCGTTTTTACGCTGCCGAGGTTACCTGTGCATTACAATTCTTGCATCGTAATGCTGTTATTTATCGGTTAGTGATCGGATCAATTTTTCCAATCAATAAATTTCCAAATTAATCATACGAAAAGTTTTTTTCCTCCAAATTTTATCGATAAATATTGTAGTTGATAATCAGTTAATTGATAAATTGATATAGATAAATGAATTGATAAATTTGATAAAAATTTTTCAAATTACCAAAATAATTATTTTTGTAATTTTTAATCGATTTACCGTTGAAAATATTCTATATAAAGTATTTCATGCAATAAATGAAATTGAAATTGAGAATAGTTGAAGAATTAATATTTATCAAATTAAGTAATTAATTAATTTATTTATTCTATTTTAAATGATCGTAATTAATTTATTCTATTTTAATTTAACATATTTCACTTCAATTCATGATTCCTATGAAACGTGCTATAAATATATCGTATGATCTATAAAGTCAGATGATAAATTTTCATCTGATTACTTTATCATTTATATCATGATCAAGTTATTTGTTAATTTTGTTATCATGATACACACTAATCATGGGAATGATTGTACTATTATTATTATTTTTTGAAGTAATTTAAAAAAGTTTTAAGTGATCTTAAACTCGATAATATTCTTCTGGATGCTGAAGGACACTGCCGTTTAGCGGATTTTGGAATGTGTAAAGAAGGTATTACTAGTTCTAAGCTTACTTCTACATTTTGTGGTACTCCGGATTATATTGCACCAGAAGTGAGTAATTTATTGTTTAATTAATGATTTAGTAAAAAATAATTAAGTTTATTTATTAGCAAAGAAAAGAAGAATTTCAGTAATTCAATCATTTGCTAACTTCTTCTATGATAAATTATTACATGTATTATCTTTATGCCAAATTTTATTGATAAATATTATATTTAATAATATAGTTAATTGATAAAAACTTTATTGACAAATATTAAATAAATTTATATAAGAATAGAATATAATTTTTATCAGAAATTAATTAAATATATTGTGCCTGTTAAGTTTGTATTTGCAAAAAAAAATAAAAAATTTAAATCTCAACTACTTTTCTTATTAGTATTATCAATAAGAATATGCATCTACTGATTATATTTTATCAATGAGTAACTTTATCAGTGAGTGAAATTAAATGCTAAATATCAGTTCTAATTTCAAAAATATACAATTTGTTATTTAGATATTCCATATCAGTATTATCAGTAAGGATATGCATCTACTGATTATATTTTATCAGTTATCTTTATCAGTGTTTGTAAATTTATATAAGAATGTAATATAACTCTTATCAGAAATTAATTAAATATATTGTCTGTTAAGTTTGTATTTGCAAAAAATAAAAAATAAAAAAAAAATTTAAATCTCAACTACTTTTCTTATCAGTATTATCAGTAAGAATATGCATTTATTGATTATATTTTATCAATGAGTAACTTTATCAGTGAGTGAAATTAAATACTAAATATCAGTTCTAATTTCAAAAATATACAATTTGCTATTTAGATATTCCATATCAGTATTATCAGTAAGGATATGCATCTATTGATTATATTTTATCAATGAGTAACTTTATCAATGAGTGAAATTAAACCTTAAATTAAAAAAAAAACAGTTTGTTGTTTAGATACTGGAAGAAGCAGAGTATGGTATATCAGTAGATTGGTGGGCCTTAGGCGTTTTCATGTATGAGATGATGGCTGGACAACCACCGTTTGAGGCTGATAACGAAGATGAACTGTTTGAAGCTATCTTACATGATGATGTCCTCTATCCAATATGGCTTTCCAAGGAAGCTGTGAATATTTTAAAAGCGGTAAATTTAAATTTCAAATTATCAATTTTGTGATATAGGAATGATATTAGTTCATTTTATATAAAAACGCTATCAATTTGAAAATGATATGATATGTATATCAGTCTTATCAATAAGAATATCTATTGATTGATTTATTGATTGATTATATTGATATTATTGAACTTTATTAATGAGTGAAATTAGATCTTAAATCAGTTATAATTTCAAAGATAATTTGTTACTTTAAATATTCCATATCAGTTTTATCAATAAAATATGCATGTATTGATTATATTTTATCAATGAGTGAAATTAGATCATAAATGAAAAAATTAAATAATTAAATATTAGTATTGATAATCTATAGTAGTATATTTTGATATCTTGATTTATGATTTACTGATTACTTCTGATAAACATTGTCATTTACTGATAAAATATTGATCTTAAATTTACTCAGTGATATAAAATATTATCACTATTATCATGTTTGAAACTTAAAATTAGCATTACTTAATTATGTTAATTTTTGTTTTTGTTCTATCAAATTACCAATAAATTTTAAATAATTACTTTTTGAGCTTCTTTTTTGAAATTATCAGGAAAGCTTGAAATCTTATTTTTTTTTTCCGAAAACAGAAATTTTAACAATTTAAAGAAAAAGTTAAAAGTAATTACTTAAAATTTATTTGTTAATTTAGCAAATTAAATTAATACAACTAATATTCAATTTCAATTAATTAATTAATAACTGTGATGAGTTAATCTAAGTATTTGAATAATTTTAGAATTTAAATTATTTCTCATGTTTATAGCTAATGACGAAAAATCCACTGAAACGATTGGGCTGTATGCAATCACAGGGCGGTGAAGATGCAATTCGTGCGCATCCGTTCTTCTGGGAGATCGACTGGGAGGCGCTGGAGGCACGTCGTATAAAGCCACCTTTTAAGCCTAAAATTGTTAGCAATCTTATTTTTTTTACCTATCTTATTTTCAAAAAAAAAAATTTTTTTAAACGAAAAAATCGATAAAACATTTATAAAAGTTTAATTCTGATAGTAAAAATTCTAAATTTCAATACTTTTTTCATCCCTCCAATTTTTTATTTTCTAGTTTACTAAAAGTTTTTTTTTAATGAAATCTTTATTTTACAGTTTATTAAAAATTTTTAATATTTTAATAAATTTTACAGTTTAATTGAATTTTTTTTTTTTTGCAGAAATCAAAACGTGATACGAGTAATTTTGATGCTGATTTCACAAAAGAAGAACCAGTGCTTACACCAACTGAACCAGCTCTTATTAGGGCAATAAATCAAGAGGAATTCCGGAATTTCTCATTTGTTAATCCTGATTTCACACTTAATTACTGATTAATTTTATCGATTTTTTTCTCCAATCTATCCTTCAAAGCTTCAAAATTAATACAATATTAGTTCAATAAAACAGTTCGGTTTAAATTTGAAATCAAATTTAAAACGTAAAATTATGGATGCTTGTATAAATTTTATTGTTAAAAAAATTTTAGCTTCAAATTTTCACAAAAAAAATAACCAATTTTTAAATAATTATTATATTTTTAAGCTTAATCTAAATCTAGGTTAATTTATTGTATGAAATTTATTTAATCGTTTATATCCTTTGGTTAAAAGGGTAAAAAGTAATTAATTACTGAAAAGTTGCTAATCCTTAGCTGATTTTAAGATTTCGATGATTTTTTTTTCTCTCATTCAAACAGGAAATTTATATTTGAATACAATTGATATAATTCAAATTCTAAATTGCAAATTGGATAGTTTAATTGAATTTGCTTAAAGTTCAAATTTTAGCTTTTTGTAAAATCAAAATTTACTTTTAGCTTAAATGTAAATAGAATCACCTGCTTAAGCTTTTAATTACCTAAATCAGGCTTAATTCTATATCGAGATTTTGTCGTTTAAAATCTAATTTCTATCTCTTCGAAAGCATTCCAATTCATCAAATGATCTCATTTATATTTTTTTAAATGTTGAATTTTAATTTTATATATTTTAAATCTTAATTTTAAAGTATCCATTTGATAAGTAATTAATTGCTTGTTTTTTTTTTTCCTGTTTGTCTGTTGATCGATTTTCCTATCCGGTATCGCTTTTCGTTTTCGTTTTTCGAAAAGATGAATTATCCGGTTTTCACGTATGCATTACGTGTTTGCTTCGTATCTTTCTTTCTTGCCTTCTCGCCTAAACTATATTGTATTATGTAATTCTGAATTAAATTCATCTCTTGTTTTTTATTAAATTTCAAATTTTTCATTACAAAAGGAAATGCGATTTTCATCTTTTGTTGAGAGAAACTAAGAGAAATTAGCCTAGTTGGAAAGTTTTCAAATTTAACTTTTCTTATGGAAGATTTTAAAAACAATGAAAAATTTAATTTGTTAATAATTATTTGTATAATTTTAAAATGTCATGAATGTTAATAATTGAATGATAAGAGCCAAAGTTTATTTGATTTTTTCTTTTTACGGGTAGTTTAGCTACTTGATTAGCTAAGTTTTCATGAAAATGAAATATCAAAACAGAGCTAACTTTGATCAAATGAAATTTAACTGTATTACTTTAAATACACCTCATTTTAGCTTGTAAATTAAGTATTCAAGTTATGTATTATTTAAGTTAATATTTTCAGTACAATGTGAGCTTATTTTCTTTTTTATTTTTGTTTTAGAGCTTATCAATGGTCTGTTTTAACTTTATTCATTTCATGCTTTGCAATTTTTTAATATAAAAAAAATGCTGTTAGTGTTTCAATTGTAATAAACAGGTTATTAATTACTTAGAAAAAAATTCCTTCAGATAATTTAATCCTTAAATAAATCATATGAATCAAAATATCTATTTTTTTCCGTTGATGTGGTTTGCAATATTTCATCATCATTATTATTACTAATTATTACTATTGATT